>JANSTT010009523.1:0-25473 GCA_026745375.1 Platyura marginata | reverse complement strand
AGCGCTAGGACTGTTGTAATTGCAGTCCAGATATAAGTAGGTAGCTATTCTTTCTTTCGTTTCTCTTCTTCTGTCTGGTATGAATTTTTCAATGCATGTACTGTGCAGAGAGAAAATTATTGCTTTTGTTAAAATAAAATTATAATAGATAGATAGAAAATTTTTGATGTAATGAAAAACTTTAAGATTTGGTATAATTATATTTATTGATAAATTGGGAGAGGCTGCAGTCTTGCAGTCCGGGCCACCGGCCGCCACTGCTTGTAGGATAGGTTGCTATTGGGTCCTACACATTGTCCTCTCTTTTAGTTCTTCCATAATTTTGTTTTTTTTTTCTTTTCGTGTAACCAACTAATGTTGCAATGTTTATGCGTAGCAATAAGTTAAAGATTACTTTTTGCTTCCAGACGTATATGAAATATAAAAGGGAAACTTTGGTTTCATGTAGAAATTTTTAAATTTGAATTATTTTTCGTATTTTCTTCCACAAAATGACAAAAATTTGAAAAAATTGTAAGTGCAAAAAAGTTTTTATTTTTTCGTTGCGTAAAAGGAAGTTACCATTTTTGATCCGTCGTTAACCCTTATAGGAACCACCATACTAAATTACTTTAAAATTGTCTTCTTCTTCTTTCTTTCCCCTTTCTCATACAAAATTGATACCACCCTGGGAAAGATACCAATAATATAGCGTTTTGTGCAAATGCACAGGGGTCCTCTAGTAGACATTTAAGATTTAAAATTTTCAAAAAATGGGGCTAGAGCTCTAAGATTAACCGCAAATTTAAGCTTACATATAAAAGGAAAAAATATCTAACATTTTTAGATAGATAATTGTCTAATAATCTGCAGAGTGTAATGATGCTTGTAGCAATAATCATCGATTTGGGGTACTTGTTGATAGACTAATGGCGTTCCATGTACAGTTTTGAATTTATTGGAACGGGTATAGCTATGGGCCTGTCTATAGTCATTCTTCAAAAAAAAATATCATGCGTGTTGGCTATTGCCATATTTTTTTATTAAAATCATAAAAACAACAAGCCGGTAATGAAGAAACCTTTACTAATCTAAAGAAAATATAGTCAGCACAACTTCCTATAGGTAGTGGTACTCAACAAAAATGCTTTTATCGAATAAATAAATAATAATGATTGACTGGTACCTTTTGCCAAAAATGTTGCTACACCAGTATTTTATTTTACCAAGTCCTCACCATCATCCTCCCCCACCAAAATAAATTTCGTTTCTGTTGTTGATTTCACTGGCAATGGTTCTAATCTCGAACTTTTTAATGTTGTTGTAATTGTTCTTACTGTAATTGGAACACTCATCCATTCTTCATCCATTACATCACTATCCGATTCTTTTTGGTTGGATAAAAAATATTGCTCATCATATGCTGGTCTGCTTAAGTCTTCATAGACATAATTAGAGAAATATTTTTGCAATCGTTGAACTATAAACTCTAAAAGTGGTGGAAATTTTGATTCAGTGCCTTCACCCCAAATTTTCGATGGACCTGATGGATCAATTACAGTAATCGTTGGTCCTGTTTTGTTATTCCACGAAAATGAAAGTATTCTAAGAGCACTATTGGTCATAAATGGATGGCTAGTAAATTGATTGTAAGGCAAAGGATTACCCACTGATGAACCAGAATGAGATCCCATTGCCTGTCTAATAACGTTATTGTTTTTGATCAGTGAATTTATTATATTTTCACTAACCGATAGTGATCGTCCTGTTAATCTGTCTCCATTCAAAATATGTCTATTCACATAAAAAAAATTTCCTTCTCGCCAATTTCGATTATATTTCCAGTTTTTGCCAACATTTCCATAATTTTTATATTCAACCACATGATCACCATATTTTTCTTCATTTTTATTGTGATGCAGTTGAATTGCATCAACAGGTTTATTTAAAACAAATTCAATGTATCCAAATGATGGTGATGCGACTTTTCTTGAGTTCAAGGTTTCTTCTGGATTTTCTTTAGCATGATGATAATGGTCAAAAGTAACTTGCTGATTGGACGATGGTAAAAAAATCGATGAATGTCTGAATTGGCGATGATCGTCTGGTAGAACCGGTGGTGCAAGTACACAAAGTACAGTCTGAGAAAAAATAATCAACAACGAAATCATAATCATCGACTATTGCTGATTTTTTTTTTTATGATTAAAATTTATTAATGATGATTTTAAATGACACCTGAATACAAAATGCACCAGGCATAATTATTTTACTGTCTGGCAATCTGAAAAATAAAAAAATTATGTTATATAGAGTTAAAGATTCTTAGGAGTTGAAGAATAAATTTTAAAATTAATTTAAAAATAACTGTGAGCTCACCTTTAAAAAAAACAAACAGTGCTATTAATATAGTTGATCTTATAGTTGATCTTATATCGTAAATATTTGACTTAAGGATAAGGATGTACTTAAAAAAATAAGATACTAATGTCACCTTATATTCAAATATAAACTTAAATTGTTCAATTACTTCACATAGAAAACCGTTAAAATCACTTACCAAACTTATTAAACTCAATTACAATAAATACTTCCAAATATTAATACCATGACCTATTTCTTTAATTACATAAAACAAAATATTTTTTTGATTATGGCTGACTATTGACTATTTACTACTATCGACACTCATTATTTATCAAAAAAATTAACGTATGAAGTCTTCAAGTTAAGACCATCCAATGTAAAATGCTTGAGGTATTACTTAGACTAACAGCTTTATTATCAAATGGTTATATGAAGAGTTTTCATATTAATTTTTAACTGAATGTTACCGGAAGTATTGATTTCATTAAAAAAAAATGATAACTATGTTCAGGAAATTTTTTATTAATTAGGTATAAAAAATAAGTTTAAATCTTGTTGGGAGAAAATGTATCTCTTTTAATTTAATGATTCCAATAAAAATCAAGATTATAGTTTGGATTCGACAACCGATTATTGATTTGACATTGTGTTCTCCAACCCGGGAATAACTGGCGGCTTAAAGTTTCGATCACGCATTCTCTTTATCTGTTTCTCAATGTCTATCTTACTATTGTGACCAAGAAAATTATTTCCGAGAGGATTTCTCTATATTAACATTTTGTTAACTGTTACATCTTCAACCGATCTATCTTGGACGTTAGATGGCATGCACATATTCACACCAATCAAGAAATCATCTTAAAACTCATAACTGTTTTCAGAGTACTTCAGATAGACACCGCCATTGAACTTGTTGATCGTACAATTTTGATAATGGTTTAGGATACTTTACTCTACTGTCTACTCTGCTTATATTACATAGATATTTATAAGATAGTGGGCGGTCGATTATCGTATTAATAAAAAAAGAACATTTATTTTTAAATGTTTTTTAATTTTTTTTTTACATTTTACGTTTGTTTTATTTTGTTATTTTATGTGTTGATGATATGGATGATAATGATGATGATGATTGATGATAATGTTGATGATGATGATGATTATGATTATGATGATGATGATGATGATGATGATGATGATGATGATGATATGGATATGGATGATTTGGATAATGATACGCATTCAATTTGTGGTTTGACATTTGTTGTTAATATTAAACCATAAATGAAGGCAAAAATTGGCAAAAATAAGTTTTTAGTAATTTTAAATTACGTAATTATACAGTATATCTTCCCACTTATCCTCTACTATTTGCAATTGGCATTTGCTATAGTCAAGTTATTCCAGATGGAGTTTTCTTCACCGACATTTTTATTTTAAAATAAAAAAAAATATTTACCAACACTCTTCCAAAAACTAATTTATAAAAAAAAACTTCACAAAAATCGGAATTATTCAATTACTTAATCACAAAATTCTATACCAAACAACAGACGAGATTCAAAATTTATACTTTCTTTTTCTCCTCTTCTACTTCTTCATTCTCAAAATCACCAGAAACGGCTGTTGCCGATGGTGATGATAAAGCTAGACCACCATCACCAGCCAATGCTGTACCAATTGGTGTTGCCGAGGAAAGACCTCCTCTACCAGATACAGCTATTGCCGATGGCTTGGCCTGTGCAACACTAGTTTCATCATCGATAACAATCGCTTGATCACGTTTTCGTTCTGCTGATGCCTGTTCCTTTTTTTTCTCCTCAATTGCTACACCGTCAACTAAAAGATTGTCACTATTTCCCATATTTTGTGATACTTCAGCTAGGAATCTGGCTAATTGTTGTTGTCTTTCTGCTACAACAGGATTTTGATCGTTATTTAGATCAACCATTTGTTGCTGGACATCAGATTGATTTGGAAATTCGTTAACAGCCGCACGCAATTGCTGTGTTTGTTCGATTGATTCAACAGGTTGCAGTAATGGAGTTTCGACAAATTGCAATGGTTCTGGCTGTGCTGTTTTAACTTCGGACACTGCTTCTGCTTGAATTGCAGTTTCACCTGATCTAGCTTTAATTGCTTGAAGTGTTTGTAAACTAATTATCGGACTAAGAGGATTTCTAAGTGCATCAAAATTTCCATAGAACTGTGGTTGTCCACTTAGAATATAATATTGTTTGCCCATTTGAAGAGAAGCCGTTGATGCAGGAAGTAATGCTGGTAATTGTTCAGCATCTTTTTCTACTGGCAAATTGTCTTTTTTAGAGGGAGATCCAGATTCAGTGGGTTTGTCTGGTTTTTCTACAGAGGCTGTAAAGGATTTTTGTGAATTCAATAAAATGGGACGGAAAATTAATAAATAGATTCACCTTCTGGTTGGCCACCAAAGTTTCCAATACCCTGGAAGAAATTTTGAAAGGATGTCCACCAATCGATATTACCTTCTTCTTGTCTAAGTAATACTGGATATTGATTGAGAGGAATATTGGGATACAAGATCAATAGTTGTTCCTTTGGTGTGTCCAGTCTGTGGGAAATACGTTTGTAAGAATTTAATTTTAAAAACTTCTTATAGTACCATAAGAATATTACCTTGTTAATGGGGTTAGTTGCTGTACAATTGGCTGTTGAATTTTGATTGCAGGCTGGAGGCGATATTGTGTTTGGGATGGTAAAAGCAAATATTGTTGACCTATAGGTGCTACTAGAGATGTTACATCTGCTGGTGTTGGTGCACTTTGAACAGTGATTACCAGTAGAATAGTGTTTATTACTATTGAGAGCATCTGAAAAATACAAAAGATTATGGAGGTGCTCTAAGTTCGTTCTTAACAAAATGAAAAATAATAATATCAATTTAAATAAACCCAATTAAAATATTACAGATGCAACCAAATGCAACCATTCTTCATTCTTCAAAATTTACTGTAAAACCTAATACAACAACATGTTCGTTAAATTCTTATAATCTGCGTGCGGACATTTGAATAAAATTTCTTCAGACCTTGATATGTGCATGAAAAACGATGAAACTTGTTTTCGATGCATCTAGACGCCTATACCATATAAGCAGATGATTATAAAAAGTGATAAAATAAAACATCAACTCAACTGGTTTCTTAGCAATAAACATAATAAATAATAATAATATAATAAAAAAGAAAAGATAGCAAAAAACGATGCATTTTAAAGCATCGCGCAATGAAATTTCATATGGGTAAGGTCATGGTCATATCGACGCGTTGGAATTGCTTCTTTAGTACCATTAAGTATATGTACGTGCTACATAAGTGCATTTGAATAATGCATATATGTATACATAAAGAACAAAAATTAAAATTATTAAATTCTTGTCAGGAGAATGAATGAAATTTTAGGTTATAGATATTCGGCATAGTTAAAAAAAACGTTTTTTGCAATTGATCATAACGAAACTTTGCAATGTGCATAGCCTAGTTGGATGAAAGCCAACGTATTGCGCTAGCGTACACTTGATAATTAGAATATTTTGTAATTTTAACAAACTTAATTTAATGGCATCATTTCTTGAGTAATGTCGACTGAATTGTTTATTTTTTGGAAAAGATTTCTCTGCCATTGAGTCTCCAAATTATTGATTATGAATTGCTACAAAATAAAAAAAAAATATATAAAAATGAGCTTCTAGAGATTCTATATCAGAGAATGTCATAATGCTCTACAAATTTAAATATTGATAATCTCTTAAAACAAGACTGAACTGTTCATTTAAAATTTGATGTTATCAGAAATGAAATTAGAAGAAAAGGGCACTTTATGTCTAAAATAAATACTTAACACTAGAACTACCGACATTTTATGTATACTTCTAGATATACTACATATATACACATACAGTAGAATCTCGAAACCTCGAAAAGTCGAACATAATTGTACTTATTTAATCTTAGTATGTGTTTTTTTTGTATATAACTTATACATAAGTATTATTATAATAAATTTTTTTGGTTATACAAATCAGGATTATAAATGTTGCCTTAATTTCTTTGTATTCTTTGAATATTTTTGCTTAAAGTAATACATCCTCTATACTTTCGAAAACGCGAATAGGGTGGGAAATTATTCTGTTCGAGTTTTCGAGATTCTACTGTACATAAAACAGGAATAGGAGTGGAGGGTTGAAACTGAATGTACATAAAGAATCGTATTTTTATATAAATAAAAGTCATCATAAATAATGTCCATAAAAATGCTAATTTTAAATGAAAATTTCAAATTTCGTCAAAATGACGGGTCTTGTAGTTCTAGTGTTAAAGCTCATTTAAAGTATATGAACGAGTGGAACAACTACCGACATAGAGATCAAGATATGAATTCATCTCAATTAAATTTCAAGAATATAATCAGATTCACACAAAAGAATTCACACTGATTGATCAAATGTGTAGGCTACACCAACAGGTAGTAATAAAATAAATAGTTCTGGCCAAAAATTAGAAACTATTCAGAACTGAACTGAACAAATTAGTTCAACTAGTTAATAACTAGTATATCAAAAATAATGTAAGAAAAGTTCGAAACCAAAGTTACCATATAAACATAAAGGCTCTTACACATCACTACTTTTACTTTCAATTAAAATCAAAAACCATCTCACTTTTATTACCTTCTTGCCGGTTGATTCTATTTTGCTATCACTGTCCAGTGGTATAGTAAACACTAAGTACCGCATAGGGTACAACACCGCCCTTTATAAACTTTTAACGCTGTGCAAATTCTTAGTGCATAATGCCTCGCTATATTTAATTTTATTATACTTTGTTGTTGATGGTAACTATAATAAAATTTTTTGTTTTTTTTTTATTTATATCACTACAGTCTACAATACAATAGACCTAAGTATGTAAAAGAAAAAGAGAAGCAGATGAAAATGCATTTATATAGGTACAGTATGGTCAACTTATACTGTAACATATGATGATGGATAATTATTGACTACAGTCTGTTTAATTATGTTAGACCACAAAGTACTGAAAAACTCTTTAAATGTCAGAACCAATAATTTCTTTAAAGATGACTTTGTTGCCATTCTCAATCAACGAATTTTGGATCCAAAAATGAATAACAAGTAATTTTTGCTCAAAACTTGCAAAAAACAAAGATTTGGAATTATATAATGACGACATTTTGCCAGGAACCCTTAAATAGTGTCCTAACAAGGATTGGCTGTGGAACCATTGCTAAAAAATAAATTTTAGGAATTCACTCCATCTTAATATGAAAATCTTAAATATACACTTTACTTCATTTTACAATATTTAAGTCAACCATGGTCCAGAAATCAATAGCCCAATAGCCTTTTGTCGGCTATTCTGGTGTGAGAATTTAGTGTGAGAATTTATTTACTAATCTAGTGTGACAATTTAGTTGAAAGGAATGCGGTGAGAACCTTGTTCACCTGGGAATTACACTGGATTTGGGGAATTCCACTAGAATTAGTTTATTTCTTAGGTGTTTTTAGGGTGTCACATATCTATATAACGTTTTAACTGAAGTTTCTAGGTTATTTGCCTGCGGTATGTTTCTAGTTTCTAGGTTTTTTGCCTGACTTATGTAACGTATATAATCGAAAAATACGATTTATTGTCAAAATGGAGGATGTGTCATGTGTCAACTTTGATTCAAGTTTAGTCGACAATTTTGAAAATTATGTAGTGGTGTCAAACAAAAAAAAAGAAGGAAAAACATTTAACGATAATTACAGAATATTATAGTTTGACATTACTGTAATATCAACTCGAAAACTTATTAATAAACAAATAATAATATAAGTATACATATGTATATACATATTACAGTGTACTTACATTGTCTTAATAAAGTATTACTTTATGGGCGCTTTATACTCGATAAGGCGGCGTAATTGCAAAAGAAGAAAACAAATATTGCTAATAAAAAGGCGATTTTTTTTATTCCGATTCTACGATGCAGAAACAAAAATCAAAAAAATTACGATCGCTGTAATGTAGACTAAAATTATTTTTTTCTTTATTCCATTGTAAATTATAATCGATTGGCAGAACATCTTTATGAGTTAATTGCAGAATCGGTTAAAAATGACTTCAGATTTTTAAGTACATAGGTAGATAGAGCTGTTAACAGAAATGTATTAAGACTAGTGGGATTTAGTTAGTTAGTGTGAGAAGAGAGCGCCCGAAATTCATAGGCCTCCGTAGATGGGCTCATTAGACATCCCTTGCATTCTGACATGTCCTCGGTCTACCATTCCAAAAGATCAATGACCTTAGAATGGTTGGGCAAAGGGCGTCACAGATTTTCGACAAATTCCCCAAATGGCTTCCAAGCGTCTTTTGTCTCCTTCCTGATACGGCTGGGCAGTCACATAGTAATTGTTTAACTATTTCTGGCAGTTTGTCGCAATTATAGATTATGGAATCGATTCCACTTAGATTATTAAAAAATCGTCAATAAGAAGCAATTCTATTTATTGAAATGTCAATTAAATAAATTTTGGAAGCAATAAATAAGGCACAATGCTTAAATCAATAGAAAAAAAATCTTAAATAAATAAATGCTATCGGTAGTACAAATTCGTTTCGTCATTCCATAATCCAAGTTCTATGGAAAATGATTATAGAATTGGTAAGGATTTGCTGGCTGTAAATGTTGAAATGGAAAAAATGGTTGTCGATTATAGGCTCGATCAACAAACGGTATTGGCTCATAGCCTAGTTGTGATTCAATAGGCTCGGTTTCCCATTTAAACCGGAGTGGCAATACTGGCGGTATGAATGGATATTGATTCATATTAAATGGCTGCTGAATATTTTGTGGATGAATATTTTGTGGAGGCATATTTTCCGAAGGAAATACCATCGTGGTTGAATTTGTCTCTTCACTCGGTTGATTAGACATTGGTTTATCATCGCTTATTTTTGGTTGTTTATTGTCGTCTACAGCATTTATATCTTTTTCACTAATTCGAGATTCTTCAAAATAGTCCGGTCCAATAAGCACGGCATGTCCATCTTTTGTCGAAACTCCAGCCAAACCATATTTCTTTGTTAAAGCGAATTTCTTTAAATTTGATGGAATTTTTTGACCTATCGGAATACCAAGACTGCTCACTTCACTTGGTGATATTCCAGCAATTGCTGTTGCAATTGGTCGAGCAACAGCTAGTCCCCCGGCTCCTACAACAGCTGTAGCAACTGGTTTCGATGAAGCAACACCTCCTTCTCCGGCTATTGCCAGTCCTTAAAAAAACAAAGCAGACCTGCATTTTGGATTGTTTTTATTAGTACAAAATTATAGATAGAACTTACCAACTGGTTTAGCTTCAGCCACTGAAGCATCTTTATCCGGAACGCTGACACCAACACTATCATTATCGTTTGTTGGCGGTTTGCTTAATTCTTCGTCTTCTTCTTCGTCTTCGTTTTCTTCGCCAACGTTTTCTTCTTCCCCTTCGTCATCATCATCTTTTTTATGGGGCACTTTAGTACTACTATCCAACTTATCTCCATTCATCGGTTCCTGAATTCGATTTCCAGGTGCTCCATCAAAAAGAAGTCGAAAATCATTGATGCCACCAGATTGCTGAAGGTGTGCCAAATTTTGTGCCGATATTCCAAGTCGTTCCAAATTTTCAGCATACAATTTTTGATCAATGGGCGACAATTTCTCGGCTAATTTTATGCGATGCTGCAGTACGACCAATTCGGATGCAGCTTTCTGTATATTGGCCAGATTTTCCTCAAATGACATCATATCACTTTGTATCTCTTTCATTGTTTCCATCATATTTTGCTTTATGATTTCACTGGTCACAGTGCCGTCTGAGTTTCGTTTTATTTGCAGAACTTGTCCTTTGGCACCACCATAATATGGCAATGTTATGACTTCGTCAATGGTACGATGTTCAATTTTTTGTTTTCTAAAAGGAAAGGAATAAAGGGTGAATGGTATTTTTGAAATTTTAAATATTTTGTTTAGATTGAAATAATTATTACCTACATGCATAGTGCTCTCGTAATCTATACGCTCAATCTAATATTTACATAGTGATTGTACTACTATTACTTAAGTTTTTTTTTTTGGCGGGAACATTGCACGTCACTAGTATAGGTGGTATATTTATAGTAGAGTGCCACTTGAAGAAAGCCAAAAGAGCCAACAGTATATTGAAGACTATTCATATGTGTGAGGATTGTGCATTGTGAATTTAAAGTTGTTTTAGAAGAAATAAGAAGAAAAGAGTACAATAAAAGTACATAGTTGATAGTCAAAGCAGGCAAATTTGGTTAAACGGTAGTTGTGTGATGTAATTCTAATGAGTTAAGTTAAAAAAGTATTTGTACATGGACATTCATATTTATGAGAATAAAATTTAAACTTTTATTATGTCAATTATTCAATTTAATATTTTTTTTTTTATTTTGTTATGTAAATCTACGTATAAAAATAGACTAAATTATTTTTTAATTTAAAAAAATCTATAAAAATGGAGCTACTAGTTTTTATTGGGTCACATTTTGCATCATTTATCAATTTCCTTTCTATTATTTTAAGTGTATTTAAAAAATTATTTCAAATCGATGGTGGCCCTCAGCCATTAGAACAGAAACTATTTTGTTTGTTGTTTTAATTTTTTTTTTATAATTTATTCCGACCCGACTAAGAGTCATATTTAAAAAACAACATTTTCAATTTTTCACCACATTTAATCAATATAATCTAAAATCAAATCAGCGTGAGCATGTGCCGTTCCCCCCACACCAGCTATAGCAATTGATTCCGGACGAAAATACACTTTAGTTCCGCTATTCCGACGAAGAATGGCTCGTGAAACTGGTGCTGCAATGGCTGTACCACCATTGCCAACTATAGCTTTTGCTGATGGTTCCAATATCAACGTAGGCCCTATATTACTGCCATCAAAATTGGGAATATCTATGTCAGCACTTGTACTGGCCGTTGCCGTTGCTATAATGTCCGTTTCATCTATAGTCTGATCGATTTGTTGGTCATAATTTTTATTTGTTGCCGGTGCTACAAATTTATCCAGATTCAACTTATCCAATGGATCTTTAATTTTTAAGGGAATAGGAAAAATTTGTTTCACTTCAAATTTATTGTTTGGCAGTTGAAAATATCGAAAGACTTTTATGTCTGCTGTAATTTTACTCGAATTTAATTTGGTTAATTTTTCTGGCTTTAATATTGCATGTTCTGGTTGTCGTTCTGTTGTTGACTCTGCATTTGGTTTTCCAGTTGACACCTTAATCGGATTTTGTTGTTTGAATATTGGGTGTGATGGTTGAAATGCTGGCAATAATGCATTGTAGATGATGGGAAACATATTTGTGTTAAGACCAAATGATACCGGTGGTGAACCATACTGACGATAGGGCCATCCTGTTATGCTTGATGTCTGCCATCTGTATGAGATATGTGAGAAATTTGAATTGACGCTAAATCGGATTTTTAAGAGATGTTAATAACATTTTTAAGCATGTACCAATATTGTTAGGGATTATGTGCATGCAAGTCATGCATTGTGGACGGACACACGAGAAGGCCAGAATACAATAGCTAACATATGTAGCTATAAACCCTTTGCAAATATATACTTCCAAAAAAGAATCTCCTTCGGATTACACCATTTTAGATTAGTAAATGATTTTTTAGTAACATTTTCAGAAGATCTTTTTTCGGATCAATAAAAAATATGCAGCAAGAATTTCTGGATTTCAAGATTTTACTATATTCTAAAATAATACTTGTTATATAAATTTATCTATCTTCAATATACACAAATTATATTTCAGTAAATTTTCAGTCGATAAAATAACATTCTAAAAATACGAATAGTAAATACAAAGGTACATCTGTAGCAAAGGAACACAAATGTCCATAGGTTATCTACCATTATCTTTTTGAAGAATTATAATAAATAACTGGACCCGTTGCTACTACAATTCCTTCGGCTGACAAATCCCGACCACTTGTGTCCAATGCTAATTCTTCCAAATCTGTTGATTCTGGTACGGCTATAACTCGTGCACCCGGTCCGGCAATAGCCAAACTACGTGGATGCGTTAATGCTATTCCACCCGGACCAACAATGGCCGTTCCACCACTGCCTGCAGTAGCAACACCACCTGGTCCGGCAATAGCTATACCACCATTACGAACTCTTAATCGTTTTATGATTACTCCGCCTTGTTTGAGTGCTTCAATAGCTTGATCCTTTTCTCGATTGAACAAGCCACCAAATGGTGCTTTGTCAGCTTCAACTGGCTCTTCTGTGGTTTCTGATTGTTTTGTAACAGCGAGATTACTCACATTTGCAATTGGTTTTGGTTTGAAGAATAACTTTAATTGAGAAGTTTCATTTCTCAGTCTTATCGTTGATCGACCTTCATTATTTTCTATTGACGATGGCAATATTGCAATATTAACCGATTCTAGATTCTCTATAGGTTTTCTCTGTGATTTTTGTTGATTTGTGTCATTATTCTTAGTGCCATTTATTTCATCTATTTTTATATTAATAACTGGACTCCTCATTTCTCCACTTTTATTTTTCTGTCTTAGATTCTGTAGATATGCTAGAAATTCCGGTGCATACTCCACAATTGTCGTTACATCATTGTCAACACTCATAAAAGGAAACTTTTCTTTAAATTCCCTTTGAATAATATTTTCATTAAATAATCGTGGTGAATTTAATGTTGGCGGTTGAAGATATGGCGAAAAAATCATATTTGGTGTCAGTACCGAATGTTGATGAATGATTTGTCGTGCTGCTATATTTGGTATATTTTGAAAAATAAAATTTTCTCTTACAGTCGGTTGAATGTGACCGGGAGTTTTATGCAGTTGTATTGGTGGTTTATGTGTTGGTTTCGAATAAAAATACTGTGAACTACTTAATGGCGATGTGCTCCCAGACGTTCTAGCATATCCTAGACTTTCGTTTATTCTGTTTATTTCTGTTAGTATTCGATTTGTTTCTGATAGTTCTTTGTTGGATTCAGTGTTTTGTGGAATTTTTATTAAGTTCTGCTTTACAACCCTAAAAATATTTTTATTTTATTAGTTTAATAGATCTAATGGAAAATGTTTATTGAGGTATGTTTGGACCTACCTTTATTTGAATAATTTTAAACAATTTTGATCACTGCACAATTTTTTTTCACTATTTTATCTTTTTCTCCAATGTTAATTTTAGGCATAAATCCTTTTTCAATCAAAAATAAATAAAATTTACTTTATGAGCTACGCCCAAACAAGGCTTCAATAAACATTATTTTAGAATATTTAAATATAAATAAATAATAAATCAAAGAAATTGGAAATTAATATTTACAAAAATTTAATTTTTTTCGAAATATCACTAACAGCGAATAAAAACAAATTTTTAATTTTGAATAATGTTTTGAGAAGTTGTCAATGGTCCGACAAAATTAGAAGAGCTTAGTAATTTAAAAGTAAAGGGAAGACAGAAAATAAAGTCCTCTGAATGGAAATGTACTTTAAAAACACTCGCTATCTTGAATCTGAATAGTTTTATTATTTTTTTTACCAATGGATGTGGTCATTCTGAATACCACTAGTTTAGCCAGCTTCAGAAGTGAATTCCCATTCAGAGAGGTACAAAATAAGAACAAAAGTCCGAATATAAAAATTTAAAAAAAGTTGTTATTTTATTAAGAATTCGTCAAAACTTCTTTCCTCTAATTACCATAAATCTAAATTTAAGTATACAAAAAACAAAAACTAAAAGCAGTGCTGGCAATATTTAAGATCTCAAGTTATAAAAGGAACTTACTCAACTGCAGGTCGACACCAAGCATGACTGTGAAGCTCTAAAACTATGATTATCTGAAAAGGAAGAAAAAAAACCAGATTTAGTACAAATTTAGTACAATTCAGTCTTTAAATATTAGCCACATGTTTAACCGATCGTCAATTTTGAAAAGGAATATAAATCTTAAAACGTTTACTTGGCTAGCATTACTTTAAAACCTGTGACTTTACTTTCATTGTATTAGAAGGGTACTAGAAGGTATATATTTTAATTAAATATAACTTTTGTTCGAAGCAATTTATAACTGTTTATTATGTAAATGATCTAAAAATTAATTCAAACTATGTAAATCATCATTAAAAACGAAATTTAATTAATCAATATATGGATTAAAATCGGACATAAATTTATTGCACAGCTTATTTTATGAATAACAAAGTATTCTTTCAAAATGCCTTAGAGACCTAGAGATTTTAATTTAATTAAACGACAAAGAAAAATTTTTGCAAGAATTTATTTTAACCACCCATGGCGTTCTCTTAGAAACTTCTATGTATTCAACTAAGTATGTAGTCTACTAAGGTAACTAAATTTTAATCTTCTTTACAACAACAATAAAAAGCCATGCAACAATTTAAATAGAGATAGAATGTTGCTGGATTGCTTCTGAAGTCTCTGGTAGATTTAAGTGATCATAAATATTAAATCATAAAAATTAACAGATCTTTGTTAATAGAAATATTAAAAGAAACGATTTTAAATCAACAAAATAACATTTAATAATCATTACTAATTCACTGTACAATGTACATTCTAGACAGAATAACAGCCTTCTTATTGTATTGTATTTACCATCATCGAAGTCATAAAAACATTTTATGCTTCATCATGTGACAACAAACAGTCCGATAATTGTTCGTTTACAAGCTTAAAATACATAAATAAGCGCGTAATGAATTTATGAATTAAAAGTACTAAATAAAAAAACAAAACTCTGTTTTCTTAGTAAATACATACGCCCCGGTATGATATCGGCATCACACCGCCACAGGTGCCAACTAATATTTGTTAGACCAACCACACACAGAAAATATAAAGTTCAATGAACCAATGTGATCTTTCGTGTTTATCTTTATATGATTTTATCTTCGCTTATTGTCTCCATGAATCATGGAGTACCTTGACATTGCAATGCAATCACCTGTTATTTATTGTAATTATAGTACATATATATATATGTATATAAATATATAGAGGTATGGAGTATTGGGTGTACTAAAGTGTCGAGTAATGAGATAAAAGATGAATTATGCAATATGTAGGTACGTTGTACGTTGATTATTCTCATCCGTTATAAATGGTAAGTGACACAAATTTTTGTTAATAGAATATTAAATGATGGTATTTTGTAATGTTTGTAATGGATATTGGAATTTTTAATTAGCTATACTTAAGGCATTATACATAAGTAGGTACATTGTATGTAATTCCATGTAAAAATGTATTAAAATGTTTATTCTAAATTTGGCCAAATGCACCATTTAAGGATTTAAGCCATAACAGAATCGAATTTTATCTCAGACGTGCTGCCTGGTCCATGTGATATGATTCATACGACTTTATAGAAATGTTCTCTAATGCTCTCTAGCAGAGACTGGACATATAAATGTTAACTGCCGTCTTAATGGCTAACAACTAGTAGTCGTGGGGAATCACAATAGAGCCGTTATGTACATTATAGAGCCATTATGTGACATTTTGTCCGTATTAATCCTGGTGTCATTTTGTATATTACTTCTGGGCGGTATCATCTCTAAAACGTGGGCGATTTCAAATAGACACACATATATTGATGTTAATCGATTGATAAGTAGCTTATTAAGAAATATAAAAGAATATAATATCACCGATCACTTCATCAATCATTGCTGACGAGTTCGATAAATTTTTAATTTATGTTCTTCGTGATTAATTGATGACAACAAATGTTTCATGAATGAATATTCATTGAAAGAATTCATAACAAGTAACAAAACAGCTATAAATATATAATGTATGAATGAATTTACAAGAATTTATTTGTTCTTCTGTCCATTTAAAAACAAAGAATTGGGAACATGTTAATTAAGGTCTTGTCTTCTAACCCACTTATATAACATTAACATCAAAATAAACAAAAAATCAATTGTCTTAACAAATTAATATTGGTTCAAAATGCCGGCGGCAGAATACCAAAAAAATCAGGCACAGTCGTCATATATCACGTAAATGGTAAGTTTCATTTATTATTCAAAATTTTTATTTGAAAATAACTGTTAATCATTAACACTGTCACGATCATTGCAAATGTCTTAAGAATTTTTTTTTTTTTTGCTTACCATAAATAGAGATTTCATAGTAGTTAGTTAATCCAATTATATGATGTCTGATTTCTTTTGATCACTATATAGCGTTGACTAATTATGATGTAATTTAAGATCACTGATTAAACAACAATAATTAATCCCGATGATTAATCAATCACTTATTTTAAAAAAAAATGTGTGCGAGGGACACTTTACTTATAGATATCTGTGATGATCTTGTCAACCAAACGTATTGAACTGTACGCTGTAATGTACAACGATCTGGTTTTTAAAAACTACCGGCAGAACGTATGGTGGGGCAGAAGATAGATCAACGGTAAAATTGTTTGTTGCTTTATGTCAAGCAAATTCGTCTCTCTGATGAAGTGGTTTCGACTAACACAAATTAATTTATTATGTGCACGATCATATTCATTTATGTATGTAGGTATGAAATTGAATTTTTGTTTACATGAATGTGAATGAATGGACATACCAACGAGAATTTGTTCTACTATGGTTAATTTGCCTTTTTTTCAGCGAAGAAAAACGCTTAAAAGAGTTCTTTCATCTTTACAAAAATGCTGATACATAATATGACTCCTACCTACTACACGCGTCACTATATTTTTGGACAGTAAGCATGTGTTAGTTGGACCTATTATCTTCCCTGTATAGCTTTTTAAGAAAGTTTTCTCTTAGTAAAAGCTAAAATAAGCTTAAATTTAACGACACACACAGTGGTTGTTTGTGAACTGTGATCATGTTTATTTGACATTTATGATCATTTTATGAATCAGGTAAATCCAAAACCATCTTTGGTGACACTCTTTTACCCAGATGGTAGAATTAAATTTCGTTTCGCTATTCTTGGACCCTAGTCCATCCTGCCTATTTCTAGGAGTCATCGATCAGTTCTTCTCAACCTTTTTCTTGAGGATAGGAAAAAAGCTAGTTACGATTAAGCTAAAACTAAAATTTCATAGGGATATTTTATCTATTCGTTTCACCTCTTCGAAGTAGTTAAAATTGAAATAAAAGGATGGTAAACCTTAGTTGACAATTTTTGAATGTACAACATTTTAACCAGCTTCCTTCCTCCTTAAAAATTAACCAAATTTTCAAAATATCTTCTTAAGGGTAGTTTTGAAAGTAAGAAACATACACAATAAATGTCCTCACTTCATGTCTATTCTTGACCCAAGTCACACCTTTGTTACTAAACATTGGCTCAGCCAGTTCATGTATTAGACTGATACTGAGTACGCTTTAGACAGATTTTACTGTAATAAAGAAATCAAATAAAAATAATTTTTTGTTCAGAACTATACTATTTTTATAGAAAAGAATAGAAATAAGCAATAATAATTGATGCGTTTTACGATTCAGGTTTTTGACATCGTACAAATTGTATTTTTCTCGTCCTTGAAGAAGATTCTTGATAATAAATTAAACTCATTTTATGTTATTATAGTTTTTGCTAATCGTTAATTTCCTTTAGCTGCTGCTGATATTTTATTTTATATGGAAATGGAACGGATAGAATTTAATTATCAAACATGTATTTTGATAAATTATACGCAAACTTTAAAATGGTATTCGATACACATAGTGATAGAGACTAATGTAAATATTATCTGCAGGGTTTCAAATATTGTAAAAAATTACTGTAGTTAAGAAAGATTAAATAACAACAAATAAATCAAATTTATTAAAATAATAAATTACAGGTATATAGTAGGTATACGCACATAGAATTGGAAAATAATTTTCTTTCGTATTTGGTAATATCTCAGACGGTAGTAAGTGAATTATTACTTTTAACTTTCACACAATATATCATGTACATGAATATCAATTGAAAAGATTACGAGTTACCTTGAGGTAACAACTTCTGTCTTTCTTTAGTTCAATCATTTTTGGTGAACTTAACTTAAATTAAGAAATATAACATTTGTTAACTACAACTATTTAATAGTGATTTATATTTAACTATTAAGTACAATGTAACATCAAAAAAAAATTAGCCAACCATTTATGTTCTTTGTGTGTGTGTGGCTATTAGTAAACAGGTTGGTCACATATTAATCGACAAATAAAAAATTTCGGTAATCTATCTAATGATGATGGACATAACACGTACGATGTTCAACAGTTGAGTAATGAATTTCAAAGCATTTTATATGCAAAAAAAAAATCATAATGGACTTGTCATTTTATGAATATAATACCGCCGACTACCTAACTATGTATATTTAGAATAAAAAATATATCTATGGAAAAGATCTACTTTTACAGTTATAATTCTAGAACAGAATAAACTTACAGGTTTATTATTGAATTTTTGCCAAATTGGTATGTGATCATCAAACGTGGCCGAGAAGCGCATCGCATGTAACAAAATTATTAGCAAAACTTTTTTGTTTGTTTAATTTTTCGCAGCAAAGTACCTGCCTAATTATAGTTACATAAAATTTAAATAATTAATTTGATGACATGTAATTGAAAATCAAATTATAGAAGAAGAATTCGGTTCTTATTAATTTTTATAATAACATGGAAAAACCAAAACGTAATTCCAGTAAAAAAAAAAAAAATTAATTTCCTCGATCGACATGTCATAATTATCAACAATAAATAATGAGAAGGATGAAAAAAATGAACAACAACAAAACAATTAAAAAATACTACTATGTAACAATTTATTGCACCTAGGAAAAGTGGGCTATTTCCTATTTGCGCCAGAACTGTCGACCCCGATAAGAAACCTTTGAAATATCCATCCTCTCGGAAAATTATAACATCCAATGATTAAGCATTTTATTAATATGAAGTATTTATGGATTTATGCTTTTATTTACTACGCACGGCTGACTGTCATTACCAAACACTATCCATAAACAAACAATAATTGTTCATTAAATTAGCACTAAATTTTCAACAACAGTTTGATGGGTCAAAAACCATGAGTCCAAATACCGCACACACCATAAGTGACTAATTAATTACTGATTTTACACCTCATATCTTCTACAGTTCTACAGCAGTGGCTGGTCAAGGTCGTAATAATCATCAATTAAGTTATAAAACGGAAAAAAATGGAACAAATTTGAATAATCTTAAGGTTGTGCAATGGAAAATAAAATTATTCTGTTTGTGTAGATAATTTTTATTAAATTAATTGTTTAGTTTAATGAATGAATTTGTTGATGATATTTTATACGCATGCGCATTATTGAATATTAATGTTCATTTCTATTTATAATATGGAGTTATGTATATTTGCATTGTTAAGATTTGTTAATATTGCTAATTGATCTAATAATTTCAACGCAAGCGTTTTAGATATTTGATTACATTTCTAGAACCATTCATGAAATTCATTTGACTTAGTTATTTTTGTTGGTAGTTTAATATTCTCACTTTACGACGTCTAATGTTTATTTTTTTATTATTAACGTTATTTAAATTTTTCGATAATAAAAATCAAATATTAATTACTATGCACACAAATAATTTCCCTGATCATTAATTTACTATACACATGTATGAACATGAGTATAGTGAAATGATAGACAACAATAAATAAAATTTATAATTTGCAATTTTCTTAATTACAATAAATATATAAAAATCCACTAAAGTACAATTAACATTAGATATGAATGAATGTTATCGCCAAATTCAATCTTTTGTTTAAAAATTATAAAAATTATAATAATCGTCAAGAACACCTCCGCATCACGCAAAAATTTGGCGAAAAATTGCTAAAAAAAAAAAAATATTTCTGTGTGTAAGCAATTCTGTCATTTGTGCAATTAAATCCAGAAAACATTTATTAGATATTGTTTTAGATGTTGGAATTGTTAACGAGAGTGATTATTATTATTATTATTTGGACAATGCGATTAGATCTTCTCCAACATTTTAACTTATATGGATATATGGATAGAATGATATGTATATATCCTTGGTTGTGTCTGACGTTCATGGAGCCGTTAGTTTATTGGATTGTTTGTTTTTGTACAAACCCAATAGAAAAAAAATACAAGGCGGAAGTGGCTGCTTAAAACAATGTTAATTACATATCCTACAACAATAATCTTTAAAAATACATTAACATTAAGTCATTAACATCACTTCTGGTTCGTTGAGGAATGAATAGGTTGGTGGTGATTGTAAAGATGCTCACTACAGTATTCGGTTATTTGGTCAGATATACAGTCAAATACGTCAAAGGCTAGATCACAGCTTTTGTCTCTTTCTGAAAATTGTAAATTACATTTAATTAGGGTATAGGTAGCCATGAAGTTTTTTTTTTCAAGATGGGTGATTTTAAAGGTGAAATTAATAAATCTTATTTTTTTTTTTTTAATGAAAAGAACTATTAGATATTAGTATATATACTGCGACAGGAGCTGTCATATTAATTTATTTAAAGATGATGCGAACATTTATAGCCACGTATTTAGATTATGATTAAGATATAAGAATGTTTAGGGGTCAGTAGAATGATGTTCACTGAACACTCTTCTTAGCTGATGTTTCTGGTTTGAAAAATGGTCTATTACGGCCGGTTCTTTTAAATTAAGTTAAGTCTTGAAAAATCTTGAGAATTCTTAAAAATTGTATACGAAATGTTACCTAATAATTAATCTTTAAAGTCACCCACATCATTAAAACAATTAACATCATCGTGTTTATTTTATCTCCAAAAAACCGTTTTAACATCTCTATCAAATTGAAAAGCCGAAAAATATCAAAAAGTTTTTATGAAATATTTCTAAAGAACTAAAGTATTAAAAACTTTAATCATACCTGGTGCAACATGTCGATTAGCGTGATATTTCTTCGACGAACCCTTCAGACAATAATCAACTGCTCTTAGTGTGGCCATAAAATATCCATGCTCATGAACTCCTTCGGAATAAAAATCAACCAAACCGTCTAATGTCGGCCATCCAAGTTTATCAAGAGCATTATTTTTCTCATAAATACAATGCATTAAACACTGGCAATATTAATGAAATTAACCTGATAAAAATATAATTGATAGACATGAACTTACACCAGCTATCTTTTTGTCTTCATATGATACTGTTGTTGTATGCGTCGTGTAATCGTCAGATTTCTTGTATAATGGCATATTGTGATTATTATGATTAATGCGGTGATGATCATAAGATCTTTTATAGTTTTTGTGATGATCCAACTCTTTTTGCTTGTGTTCCTGGTGGATATGATGATGTTCTGATTGTAAATGATCATCATGATCATGATCGTGATGATTTTTATGCTCTGAGTGCTCATGATTTGGTTGTTCATGATGACTCTCATGACCATCCGAATGATCATAATAATATTCATAATATACTTGGTGATCATTATGTTCATTATGTTTATTATGTTCATGTTGTGGACCATCCCATTGCTGATTAAGAAATTTAAACGCTTCTATAAAATTGCCTTATATTAAATTAAAAATCTATTAAATATTTTGTGTTTCCTATTACCGCTTAAAATATGATTTTTAACTTCATTCTGACATTCCTTAACAACTTTGTCCACTTTTTTCGAGGTGTTAGGAGTAGATAGGCATTTTGTCAACTAAATTAAAGGTACATTAACTTAAAAATCAACAAATACAAGAAAAAGAAAAAATTACTTTAAATTGTTCACCGAAAACACTTTTATTTATTAAAACACCAATAAAACCGATAATCGTCCAAAGTAACATTTCCAAGAACCTTAACGCTTAGCTAATATCTTAATAATGAAGATATTGTGCATTTGTTACTATCGAGATTTGTTTCATTTCGCCAAGATCATCAACTTGATCAGGTTTTAAACCAGAATTTAAAACTGTCTTCGGTATATATTTGATTCATTTAAAAAAAATTCACTTTCTCTGATGCGTTTGAATAAATAAATAGAAAGATGTTGATGGAGACAGCGTTGCAGTTGCAAATGTTATTGATCCGAGATGTAGTTATGTATAGAACAAAAAATGCATTAAATTATTCGCACTAACTATATTATTATTTCACACTCTTAGATATAAAATGTATCTGTAAATATGAATAATTGATGAGTGTATAACTTATATGCGTGATAGAGTTAACTTATTCTTAATACGTAATAGATTAAACGAAAATCTATCTAAAACTGTCTATAAAACCATCCAGGGTAATGAATAGTTCGTAGAATGTTAGATATAATTAAGTATTCAGCAAAATAAAGGCTTTGTCAGACTCATTGTGCAAAATCCTCGAAGTACTTTAGGGCAATATCTCTACTCTATATATCCCTATTCCCTATAGTAACTATTTCGATTATGTTGAGTTTAAGTTCAGCTCATCTAACTGTATCTCTCCTATAATTACCAAAATGAACGTATTGGTTAGGCGGATTGTTAAAATTATACATTCATACCGAACTCAACAATAATAGTCTGATAATACACAGAAAGCATTTATTTACGACTGCTTTATTGATAGAGATAACTCGTTTAAATGTTCTAAAGATTGTAGTATAGAAGAAACCAATGTTGGAAGTACAAAATTACAGTTTCCACAAATATAACGTTTTGGCAGCTGACACATTATGAAAACTACATATTTTGTTTGATTATACTTAGGTACAAACTATTGGTATGCAGTGTCCTTTGATCGAAAAATAAAATAATGATAAAAGTCCAAATACCAATAACAAAAAAATTTACGAAACACATAAAAATTACAAGAAAAACAAAAACCCTGACTTCCAAACATCGCACTTATTATACCTATAGTTACAAAACAATTAAAAGGTACTATTAGATGGATTATACCATTTATTAATAAATTTTTGTATATTCATATCTGTAGCTCAAAATCTTATACAGAAACCACTCAATTGAGTGAATCCATCAGATAATAATTTACCATACGAACTCATATTTTTCGATTAATTGTTATTCATAACACAAACAACAAAACACGCGATGGAACCATTTTCCATACCTTTTTCAATGAATCTAAATTCGCGCCAATTTACAAATAGTCCAAGACCACAATCTGTTATTAGATAGAAAAGACATCACATCACCATACACCACCTATGTATATCTCCTATTATATATTGTTCCAACCGCATACCATCAGATGGAAATCTATAGAAAATATCATTTTTCTATAGATTTTGTAATTTTTTAAAAAAAATTAAACACTAAAAAAAAATGTTAATTGCCCCCTGTTCGATTTTGGATGTTCAACACTTGATCATTGTGAAATCCGCAATGTTTTTTGGGCGGATGTTAGCTATACCACACTACCTAATATAGCCGATATTTAAATATGAGGGGGAGCAATTTCTGTTTTTAAATCTAGAACAATGACGCCAATAAAACAAAATAAATGTTTCTGGATTGATAAAATTAATTCTTTATTTTATATATTGACAAAAAAATAAATAATTTACCAAAATCTATAAACACCGCCTGCTGATTTAGAACTTAATTGTCCGAACAAACACCTCCGCATCAAAGGAAGTGGATATCTCGTGCAAAATTAATATTAGTTTTTTTTTCTCTATACTCGAATCTATCATTACTGACTCAAAATTTATGCAAAAAAAAAAACAGAAAAAATGCTTAAGAGGGATCACTATCAAGAATCATATAAAAATCGGTTATGGGAAAATTTTCATTCAGTTCTGCTATTGTTTTCTAGAGTCATAGATGTGCACTTGAGCATCAGTGTAGAAATTGTTTGATCGCGTTTAATGCCAGTTCATGTGCCTAACGTACTCGTATGTGGAATAACTAGTGGATAACAAGACAGTACAGTTGAGGATATAAATAAGGATATTTGTTCAACTTTCAATGGATCAGTGCTAATGAATTTGACAGGATTAAAGGTGTGATAATTTAATACTTAATAGTACTAATTTGTAATAAGACTTTTGAGAGTAAGTGCAGTGATAAAAATAATATAAATATGGGTAGAGTTTGGTGGTTAGCTGTAACAGTGATCATTAGTGGTGTCCTTGCAGATGAAACGGATTATAATGTTATTAACAATGATGGATCATTTTCGTTTGGGTAAGTTATATCATCTGTTGTCGGATATGGGATAACATGATTACCTAATACACTTCAAATCAGTAATGTAAGATAGTGAATTCTTAGAATTCTTTTCTTCCGGTTCTCATGTCAGTATACCACACTATTTCTTAAAGAAATTATATTTTAATTTTTTGGAAATCAACGTCTTTGTCTGAAACTTGCTGACCTTTATTCTGGTACAATTTAGATTTTAAGTCATATAGGTCTAATACATAATTATTAATTAATTATAATTATTACATTGTTTTTCTGTGGGATTGGAGTTTATAAGCAAAATTTGAGTTTGACCATCATTTATAAATTCATTTATATAATTTTGTTAACTTGGGCTAAAAAATAATAACAAAATAAATTCTAAATATAATAAATACATGATTGAATAATATGATTCCTGAGTAAAAAACATAAGGTTGGAAGGGTAAATTTTTATTTTTAATTATAGAATAAAATAAAAAAATCTCTTCTTTTTAAATATAAAATTATCCCACCTATGTACTTTTAGAATTTCTCAACTTTTACATCTAAAAGCAAATATGAAAATTTACTTATAGGTATTTTATAAAAATATATTTAAGAAAAATTAAAAAAAAAGGAGCATATTTAATTGAAATTTTGAAAACTAATTCTTTATACTCAAGAACTCATTGGACACAAGACTTGTACGCTTCGCTATGTATTAAAGAAGTACTAGTAAATCTATTTATATGCTATTAGTATGATAAAACAATTACGGCCAATTTCTTCACCGAGTACTACCGCTAGTACTGGTATTAGACCAAAAGTTGGTACTCAAATTGGTGTCA
>JANSTT010009512.1:0-25475 GCA_026745375.1 Platyura marginata | reverse complement strand
AGAATAGAAAATGTTGTTATGGCTTGTACTTACGGTAGCAATATTGTTGTTAACATTACCGGAATAGCCCTGATTATATGTAAAATAACCCAACGATTATAATTATGAATTAAAAATGAATCTTAAATTTTTTCACAAAAAAAGGTGGACCTCTGGCTAGTCAAATTAAATAAATTAATAGTTAAGGAAAACAATTTATTTTAAACATTTCTCTCTTTTGAAATAAGTGGTCTCTAGTGAGCTAATAGCTAACCTTAGTAATAAACGACATATTCTGAGAGCGGCCAATAGACATATTTTCGACCAAAAATATTAACTACAGCTGATTCAAGTTGCAACCCTGGTGCAAACTTTTATTTATGTCAGATTGTCAGGGGGTTTGTTTTTGTTCTTTATTGTTCAAAATTCTTTTAATTCTTATAAAATGCGTTTTTCAAGTTATTTAAGCATAAAATGTTCTAATCGTATATTTTCGAGAGATTTACAATTCGTTCCAAAACATCAACCAGTTCTGGAAAAAGACATAAAACTGTTGGAAGACTTCCTAATAGATAAACCAAATATATTAGTGCTCACTGGTGCAGGAATATCAACAGAATCAGGTGATACTATTATGAATATTATATACTAGATGTATTAGAAATTAATTTGGTTTTTTTTTTGTTTAATTTATCTGAAAATCTTATTTCTCCTCTAGGGCTTAATATTTTATAAACATCGATCAATTTTAGGTATTCCGGACTATCGTTCTGAAGAAGTTGGCATGTATGCTCGTACTAATAATCGTCCCGTTCAACATATGGAATTTATAAAATCAACAAAAATACGTCAACGTTATTGGGCGCGTAATTTTGTTGGATGGCCAAGATTTTCAAATATTCAACCAAACTCTACCCATCATGCTTTAGCTAGATTCGAACGTGAAGCACGTATATCAAGTATAATCACCCAAAATGTAGATCGATTACATCGAAAAGCTGGAAATCAAAAAATAGTCGAACTTCATGGTAGTGGGTATATTGTTATGTGTCTGGGTTGTGATTTTAAAATAGACAGACATGAATTCCAAGATATTCTCAATACACTGAATTCAGAGATGGTCGATAGAAGTTATATGATGCGTCCAGATGGCGATGTCGATATACCACAGGTAAATTAAATTTTTCTAATTTCATTTTTACAATTTTAAAGTACATAAATTCTCACAACAAGGAATACATAGACAATTTTAAAATTCCGCCATGCCCAAAGTGTGGAAACAACCTAAAGCCAGAAATCGTTTTTTTCGGCGATAATGTTCCCCGTAGCAGAATTGATAACGTAGCAACACAAATCTGTAATAGCGATGGACTTTTAGTACTTGGATCAAGTTTATCAGTTTTTTCGGGATATCGAATTGTGCTGCATAGTTACGATTTAGGTTTACCAATTGTTATAGTAAATATTGGACCAACACGTGGTGATGAAAAAGCAACTATCAAAATATCAGCCAAATGCGGTGATGTGATACCAAAATTGTTCAATTATAAGTAGATTGTTATTGTCGTTAAATTGTAATATATTGTATAGAAGAGAATATAATTTATTTATTTTAAAGAAGTTGCATTTTTAAGCTCAGATATTTTAATAACTGTGATGAACTAGCAGCATATCACAAATAGACAAAATTTGGGATTTTCTGCGATTTCTGTCGAATTTTCCGTATATATTTTGTATAGAACATCTGGAGACAAATACTGGTCACAATTTACGTAATCTGACGTTTACGGTTACACAACCGCACAAAATAAATTTCATAAAAGAATAAATGGTCACCATTCTTTAACACCCCTATTCCGCTACAATCTAAAAACCGCTAAAAAGCAATTTGTGTTTCGATTCGCGATTTTTAGAGTTTACACCATAATATTTAATTTTTTTTTTCTTATCTTTAACTTAAATAAAATTCGGAAAAAACCACAAACAATATTTTTAATTTTTATGTCAATGTATTTAAGCAGTTTATAATTTATAGTTTCTACAAAAACAGTTTGGTGTTTCATGTACAAAATAAAAACCCTTACAAAAAACAATTTTGTTTTTAATAATATATCATTGTAACAAATAAAGCATTTGGTTTAATTTTACAAAAACGCATTTGTTGTGTATTACGTATTACATACATATTTTATCATTATACATAAATTGTAATTTCAAAAATCAATAGCCATTTAAAAACGAAAAACAATATGAAATTTGCTTATGGTTACACTCTCTGTAGGTATATGATGTGGTAAAGTTTAAAAAATTAAAAAAAAAAATTCTTATTTTTTTTTCTTTTTCTTTTTTTGGGTGTGAACTATACCGAATACATTAAAAACATTTAGGCACATATAACCCTACTAATTGATATCAGACAGTTGATATATGTTAATCTTTTTTTAATTTTTTGTTTATCCATTTTGATTTACATAAAACACTGGTATAACAAGTAATTCATCAGTTCAATAAGTTATTTTTAAGATTTTTTTATTTTTTTTTTGTCTGGATTATATATGATGATATCCTTTTTGAAAGGATATTTAACAAAATTGTCTACAAATCGTTTCACGTCATTTAAAACTTAATGATATTATTGCTTTACTAATTACTTTGCTACAAATTATTTTAGTTATTCTAATTAAACATAAGTAATTTTTATTATTCTATATTTTTTTTTTCTTGTTAGGAATAGGTAATTATTTTAATTATTGTTCGGTTACTTTGGTTTATAGAAAACTTTTAAAATAACAACAACAACAAAATATTATACAATATTCTGAGTTAAGAAAAGCGCCTGATACACGTATTTTTTAGTTAATTGTTAGTTTAAATGTCGTAAAAATCACGACTTTTTTATACTGTTACACTGAATTTGCCGGGGCGGTTTCAGCTTAGCCGAGCGTGATTTTTTGTTAACAAAAAAATTCGAATGTTCTTTATTATATTTATAAATTCGAGGATCAGGCGAACAAGAAAAGTTAGCACAATGATAAAAAAAAATAAGGTCGCTTACCAGAACTTTCTATCAACTATTAAACAACAAATGGCCATTTGCCTTTACTAAAAAGAACTGCACTACATTCAAATGTGTATTGTAGCCACCACAGAATCTATCCCGCTGCAAAGTGGACGAACGTTTATAAAGCGTACGTCCCTCTATTTAAGCTCTTGATTGTGTTTGTGGTAAGTGGTTTTTGGCCCTTTTTTCCCTTGTAAAAGTGCATGTCAGTTTGATGTGGCTCGTTTGTATGAAATTGTTTACTCTTCTTTGGGGTTTCTAATAAGCTACCTTTATAATAAATAATTGATTTAAATTTACGTATTTATCATATTTTAAATTTGCTTTATGCCTAATATACATATGTAATAGGTATGTTAATTGATTGTAGTGTCTTGCGTCGTGCAGACTAAATGATAAGTTAAGCGGTATTTGTAATAGCGATAATAGATCTATTTCTGATAGTTAAATCAAATCAGAAATCATTATTTTTTTCGACATAGAATCTATTCCTTTACAACCTTTAACTAGATCATCATTATTACATGGCGCTACAGTTCAATAAGCTCTCCGGGTTCGATCCCTGGCTGAAAATGAAAATATTAAGTGTGTTTCTCTCATACGGAGATTGAGCTTTGGGCCGAGTAGTTTGGATTCCTCTTAAAACTGTAGATCTAGGGCATCATTTCAGGGAATAATTGCTGAAATTCGACAATTCCTCGTTTCCTCAGGATTAACAGATACATATCTACTTGGCCGGTTGTAAAATCTAGGACAGTTTTTAGATCAATAAATAATTCAAGGATACCGCTAAGATTTAAAATTTGCCACTTGCTATTAAATTTTAAAAAACATATATTTTAAATCAAATTTTCCATAAAATGTTTGTGTAATGTTTTTTTTTTACTAAAAGGAGGTAGTAAAAATAGCATCGAAAATTGATGAAATGAATTTATGAGCCCGCGAGAAATTTGATTCACGTGCTTTCTTGGTTGTCAGATTTATCACATAAAACATAAATTCACAATGAAGAAAACCAAAAACTACTGATTTTTTAAAATCTTAAATAAAATAATAATATTCGAACAATATTAAATAATTAATAAATATAATTTTTTTGTTATGTATATAGGTATGTAATGCATGTATGTTATATTAATTATATATTTTAATATTATTGTATGTATGTAAACTTCTTCTTTTTTATAAATTGTGAGTATATTTTCATATATGTAAGTAAAACTTTATTTTTCTTGTATATACTTAGTAACATTTTATAAACAATATTATAAATTTTTTATTCTTTTATTTTTCATCAATATGACTAATTATTTGTCTTCAAATATCTTTCCTGCGTATTTGTATTTAATTTAATTAATATTTGTGAAAAAAGATAACTTCAAATATCAGATGTTTCACTAGTTTATAAAAAAACAAAACCAATCGACACAATAACGAAAACATACCGTGTGAATTGTATGAATTAAGCATCTAATTGTTACATACCAAATTAATAATAATAATTATCAATAATAATCTGTGGCACAAATAAATTTACACAAAATTTTCGATTAATTTTAACTGCTAAATTTACGTTTAGTTCTTCGATAGATTTTTAGCTAAATGATTGTTATAATTTAATTTTTTAGCTTTACACAATATACACAATTTTTATTTAATTTTTTTTTTTTTTTTTTGTTCTTTGGTGAAAAGCATTTATTTTTATCATAATATGTATTGTAGGAATGTATTAGATAATGCAGTGTAGAGGTTTTTAAGATTCTACAAATATGGTGGCATAATTAAATTTATCAATAATTAACTAATTTATTTAAATCTATTTATCATTATAGATCATTAAAATAACTATTCTCTAAAAATTAATTTCAAAAGAATTGCTATCGACATTTATTTAGGTGTAAAAGTAATAAGAATTGGAAATTCTAAATAGGTCAAAGAAAATTCTGTAAAATGTGTGCAGAACATACATACACACAAATTTTACAATTATTTGATCGTGATTTTCAATAATGATTCGCGGAATTTTCGACTAAAACAATTTGTCTATAGCAATTTAACAATTACGCTTAATTTAAAAAAAAATATTTTAAAAATATTGATCTAAAAATTTTGGATTGATTTGAAGGAATAAAGGTTTAGGGTTCTTGTGAAATTGTTTAAGATCAATTGCTTTAAACATATTATTTTAGATAAACTGTTTTAGACAATTGGACAATAGATTTAGATTAATTGTTTTAGAAGAATGTCCCAGGATCGGTTAATAATAATTTTTAAAAAAATTCTGAAATCTTAGAATAGAGTCATTAAATTGTTATAAAATGGTGGCTATGTAAAGAAAAATTTCAAAGACCAGCTGGAAAAATTGCCGAAAAAACTATATTGAAAACAAAATTGCCATTTTTTCTAGTTCCTATAGTAAAACATGAAATCTGAGCAATCCAACTTCAGCTATTCTATTGTGAAAAACGGTGCGAGTTGAAAAAATTTTGCTTTTCAATTCCGACCCGCCTTTAAGATGGTATATTGACAAACATTTTTAAATGTTTGCGAAATAATTTTCACCATAATGTTATTAGCGGAAGCAAGCCGGAATTATTTACGATAACGCATCGTGTTCTACAAAAGGACGGGTTAAAAGAGTTTCATGTTTCATATTACAAAATTCCGATATCGTAATCAATTTCATTTCGCATTTCACAATGAGTCCCCTGACGTCAAGCTTCAATAGCAAACACACTAGTCGGTCGGACCTAGTAATTACGTAATAAAAAAATGTTAAAAATTTGTCGATAGCTTACTCAATTTTTAACTAAAGGAAAATTTAGTTCATAAGCTTACTACGAGTATTTCATTTAGACAGAACACAAGCACATCTCTATAATATATAAATTTTAATCATTCGGTGTTAGGACATTAATTTTATTTTACATTATCAGTACCGTACTGTGAGAATTTATGTCAATAACTTTGGATCATTTTACTAGAATTTAGGCCCCATTAAACTTAACAGACTTTTAGCTTTTAACAATTTGGCCATCTATAACGGAAGGCTTTTAACTGACATTATAGCTCAAACAACAAATTTCAAAAATTCAAATATAATACCTAATACTACTTAATATAAAATTTAAAAAAAAAATTATTTTTAACAATTAGAAAACTTTGGTTTATATTGAAAATTTTTTTGCATGAAGTAATTTTATTTAAATATAAAAAAAATTTAAACAATACTAAATTTACTTTAAGATAAGTTTTTTGAAAAAAATGTTCAAGAAAAAAAAAACAAACAATGTCATTATCTTTTTTTAAATTTAATTTAATCTACAGTTTATTTTTAAATTCGTTGACGATACTTTGGACTTTATTCCCACGTCCCTAACTAATCACATAACCAACATAAGAATTAAAAACATAATCATTAGACTTTGTCCTAGCTTTACTGTATATCCTAAGATCCTAACTATCCTAACCCTATTCAATTTCATTTCAATAGATTTATTAGACCGTCGTAAAAAAAACATCTTCAAGATATGAGCTTTTATTTTTGCAACAATTCCAATAATGTTAGTTTTTCAATTCCCAATTTCATTGTTTTAACGGTGTTTCCAAAAAATGTTCCACCAGAAGTATTGAAATTAGAAAAAATAGAATTAACTTTATTTTAAACTCCATCAATTAAGTAAATTTTACCTACATGGAAAAATAGTTTAGGCTCAGAAAAGTATTGAGGAAAATAAATTAGTTATGAGAGAGTTTCTTGAATATTCTATTTATTGCAGGGTCCATATTATTAAAAACAAAACGTCAAGAAAATGAATGCCGAAATAAATTTTATGTGATAAATTGGAAGGATGGACGAAATGTTATGTTGTCAAACCAATACCAAAATATATTCTATGTAAAAGCATTATGTTCTTCTAACAACTAATAATCACCAATACTACTAGTCATAATTTAATTTAAAAAATAAAAAATGATCGGAAAAACAGATGTTTTTGCTCACTTTTGAATATTTTAATTTTTGTTTATCATCAGCTCCTTAACAGAATCTTTCTATCTAGACCCGTATTCTGTCTGTATAATGGCGGGTAATAACATTTGAAATTCATTTCTCCCAACTTATTTAGATAGATGAGGTATAGTAATAGAGCGGAGCAAAACAATTTTACACTTTCCTGTTTAAACCTGTTGTGTTTATGTTTTCGACAGGATTTTTTAAGAAAATAGACAAAAAGTTATGTCAAAAAAGCAAAGAATGTTTTGTAGATATGTAGTTGCAGTATTGCGAGCGAGGCGAGCAAAAGTGTTTGCTATTTTGTGTGTGTGTGTTTATTCATTGTTTTATTTTCCATAAACCCTCGCGCAAATATTCCAATGAAAATGGTTAGTTTTCAATCAATCGTTAGCTATCTAATCATTTTGGCTTATAAATTATGTACTTAAAAATGATATTTTGTGTCAAAAAATAGGTTAGATCAATTTAAAAGTATAATCAAAATAATATTTACTAAAAAAGTGACAGCTGATAAATGGTTTTTAGCCAAATGTATATTAATTATTTCTATTGTATATATATTTTTATGTATACATATATTGTATAGGTATGTATAATATGTTTCAATGTAGGTATGGCTTATTTATGGGCTCAATTTAAAAAAAAAATCTATTAAGTTTAACATTAAATTAAATTAAATTCGGTTAATTAACAAAATACATACAAAATTGACTTAATTTGCACAGTCTTACAAAATCTTTACTTTATTAATTTAATTTTTTTTTTTTTTTTGTTACCATTTAAAAACTAAAGTTAAATATATATTTTAAATATCTACTTTCACTACAAAAACTTTTTTGATATATTTAGCAAATTAATTAATTTGATTAATTTAAATTGACTCCATTTGTTCAGTTAATTCTAGAATTGGACTTTCACTTAGTGGTTTCATTGGTGGCGACAGTGGATGATTGCCATGAGGCCACGGTGGTGGATACAAATTGCCGGACGTTGCCTAATAAAGAATAAATTAAAATTTGTTTGTTTTGAATTATAAACGGAAACAATTTTTTATAAATAAAAAACATTTATTTCAAATATAATTCGTTATGTATAAATAATATAAATACGTCTCTTATTGGATAATAATTTATAGCTAAATTGAATAAATTGAAAAATTAAATTATACATTAATTACATTTACATATATCTACAATCTACATTAACAAAATGTCTTTGTATGTAAGGAAAGTTCAGGTAATTTGAGAATTGATTTGACCCCGAAGTATTTGAATTTGAAAAATCGAGATTGAAAATCTGGCAAATGAACGGCTAATCTAACTACACTGTGGGATCTAAGTTGAAACCCAACCGCCGCGGTATACGAAGATTAGTTTTTGGTTTTTTACTAAACACCGTACAATCGAGTGCAGACAAAAGATCTCAGTTTAAAGAATATTTCACTACAGAAATGTCATTATAAGACATAAATGTAAATGTTACAGAAGCGACATGATTTATGCCAATAATTACGCTATTAATATAGGATACAAATCAAAGTTACATTCGTACATTGTACGAAAGTTACTTAAACTTACCTTTCATACAAACCGCCTACAATACTTAAACAATCCAATAAATAATAAGCGTTTACTTTAGCTTAGGAACAATAGTTAAATAATAATTATTATCTACAATTAAAAATAAACTTAAAGCTACATTTTATGCTTATAAATAAACGCAAATCATATCTATACATTAAAAATGATAGGATCTCTACTATATAGTATTTGTATTATATGTATAAGTGAATGCCTGGACTTAATTCAATATTCCATTAATAAATTTTCTTTTAGTAATAATTGCAGTTATAATACAAACAGAGTGTACTCGATAAATAAAGGTGACGTAACTTTGTTACCAATATAATTACATATAAAATAAAAATACTAATGGCCTAATCTAAGATTTGAAACAACCTATTTTCAATAAATGCACACAAGATTAACAATGAACAACAGAATTTAAGCTCAAATAACAGATCAAAATTTTGTACATTTTCTTAATGGCTCAATGAATTTGAATTCAAATGCCTGCTAACGAATAGTAGCCGAAAGAGAAGAAAATGATAAATGTTTGGATTCAGGTTAAAAAAATAGACCCACATAAGTTCAAGGTACGTAAATTCTTTCTTAAGAAGGCTTCTATCTACCACAAAAAAAAAGTACCAAAATACGTACAATTGCAAGATATCCTCACAAGTCACTAACCTTATGACTATAATTGACAGAAGAGATGACACACCTTGTAAAAGGTGTGGTGAAATTAAAATAGTCAGGGGAGTCCCTGAAATCATCACTATATACACACAAAATTAGATATCACTCGTCCCTAACAATTTAATGTGTCATTTCCGTACTTTGACTTACTTAAATAGTTAAGTTTTTGCTTGAGACCAGACTAAGAATTCAAATTTATGTAATTGATTAACCTCTAGATAGAATCTACCCATTTTCTTTAAAAGTGTGTTTGTCCTGAATTCTGTACTTAAGATGACACCAATATCAAAACAATTTGGAACTAAATATTTTCTTGATCATAATAAAAAGCATAACAAATAAACAACAAAAAAATTGTTACAATATTCTGACACACTAAATATTTGCTACTTGTTAACAAAATATACCTGATATAGCGATGGATGTGTCCAAGTCTCTTGTGACAATGCATTTTCACTAATTTGACATGTCTGCATTGAACCCGATAAAGTATTCCAGCAATCATTTGTTTGCTGTTGAATGTGTGAAGTTTTCATTAATTTTGGTGAACCATTGGTTACGGGATTCGATATACCACCGGGACCTTCGACAATTGCTTGAAATGCCAGTAAATCTTCCGATTCAATTTCGTTTAGTGGAAGTGGAGGGAGAATTTGTTGCTGTTGTGCTATTTTATAGCTTTGTTGTCTTAGCATTTGTCTTCGACTGAGACAAGTTTCCATCGCTACCTGTTTCTGTAGAATTTGCCTTTTTTGCTGCAGTAATCTATGTTGCATTAGTTGTTGTTGTAAAGGTGGCTTTTGCTGCTGTTGTAGTTGTTCTAATTTGAGATCTCTAATTGCATCATTTTTTCCCAATTCATTGCGAAACAAACTAACAAAGGCTGACAGATCATTGGGTTTTCCATAGTCACAATTTGATTTATTCGTATTGGTAATATACATTTGATTGCAATTGTCAACACCATTTTTAATTGGATTAATATGAAATTGACTATGCTGAATTTGACGTACACTCATTTCATCTGGCGTTACATTTGATTGGTATTGTGTTTTTAGTTGGGCCGCTTCTTTTTGTAATAAATGTAATTCAAGAACACCTTGTGCTTTACATGCTTCATGGAGTCGTTGACTATTGAATGCTACGGTAGAATTTATGCTATAATCAGTTTGCGTTTGTAGTCCCTGTGCAACTAATCCATCGCTAGCTCTACGACCTTCTCTGAAATATTACAATAACTTGTATTAAATATTTATAAATATTGTTAACATAAAATGTGCTAACTCTTCTGCAGCCGTTTACACCAAACTAACTCACCTAAAATCAACTGGAGATCGATTTATTGCTCGGCACACACCTTTTAAACTATGCTTATGATGTCCGCTAAGTGGATTATGTCTGGAAAAAGAACATGGCGATTTGCTGGACATCGATACATACACACAAGGATGAATAGTGGAAGCATTTATTAATGGTGTTCGAGCTGCACATAAACTAAATAAATTATGAATACAAAAAATTCATTAACAACATGGCTAACCATCTTCTTTTGTGTCGGCTGACGATTGGGCAACGGTTGTTGCGCACGATGGTAGACTTCCGGCCAAATCACTGCAATCGGACAAATTCAAATCTAAACTTTCGAATGTTGAAAAATTACTCCGAGATGAGTCACAGCTTAAATTTTGGCTAAGACTTTTTGATGGAAAATTGGTAACAACACCACTCGATGAACTACTGCTAGCATATGAATTAAGTCGATGTATTGGTTCGGGTATTGAAGATGTTGGTCCCTCATCCATTTCGCCATGATCCGTATCACAACCCTCATCCGTACTTGAACTGTATTGTTGAGTGATTTGTGAATGACGAGGCTGCAACGTTAATGTATCACAATCAATTGATGGTTGTAGATAGGCGAATTGATTGTTTCCATAATCTTTATATGGGGTTGGTGTTGCTGTTCCACGTACTATGTCACTAAAAAAAAAATTATTTAATTGACTTTAATTGCAAAACAAATAAGAAACAATGGGAGGTTTACCTAAAATTAGTAAACTTTTCTTTGCAACTCAACGGTTCACTTATTCTTTGTTCATTTGGATTGTTGTATACCTTTGTTGAGTTTGATTGTATTAAAAATTTTGATGAATCAGGAGGCCGTGTCTAAATTAGTAATTAAATTAATATCCCATTAAGAGTAAATAAATAATTTTTTTTTCAGTAAATAACAAACAAAAATATAAAAATAAACAAATAAGTACATCAACAATTAATTACATCAGAAACCAGCGGCAGTGGACTTTGTTGCAATGTATTAAATAATTTGGTCGCTTCGGCCGACATACAAAAACCAGCTGTAAAAGTAGGTAAATTTGATTTGGAATCAAAACTGGTTGAAGATGTCAATACTCTAGATGGTAACGGTGGCGGATATTGTAATTGGGGTGTTGGAACTACTTCCATTGTTGTTGTGTTGCTTTGTAAACGGGAAATGTCAGCAACGGCTGTAGCCTGAAAAAAGAAAATGTCCAATAAAAATGCATAATATAATATTCGATATGATAAACGACAGGCATTTATGTACACAATTTGCATGGTAAAATTATTTTGACTTGTAAAAATTTGCATTAAAAGCATTTTTCTATGTGCTGGAAAATGACAGAATAATCGATCAACCTCACATAAGAATGAAAATATGCAAATTTTCCGATCATTGCATATCAATCGACAATACACCTACGAATATTGCTTATGGACATATTTTACGCTTCGAAAATCTCATTTCTTTCAATTTTTCTATTCTTTCAACTACTATTATGTGATTCAAAAAAAATCACACTGCACTTTAATTCTATTTTCTATTTTCAAAATTTGCCTTTAAATCAAAATCCATCATATCACATTTTCATGAATAAAAAATCTTCTCGCAATTTCGCATACTCAAAATTTCACTATAAATTTTAAGAATGCGAGAAAAATTGTTGTTTGTGAAAACCTTACATGACATGAATCAAAATTGGAAAATTGTTCCTCTAAAACTAAATTTTGAAATTTTTTTAAAATTATATTATTTAAAAAAAATTTACAAGTTTTCGTTCCAAATATTATAAAACATTCAAACATTCAAACAATTCAAAGCAAAGGTAGAATAAAAATGAGATAGGATTAATTTGAAACTTACTGTAAGCAGGGAAAGATTTACATTTGAAGGCACCCTTGTATGTATTTTATTTTAATAAATCGTTTTTCGTTTTTTTTTACTTTAATTTTATTGCTTTTAATCACGAGTATAACAAACTCAAAATTGTGTAGCCTTATCTCGATTAACAAAAACGTTGAATAACACAAAATTTCAAAGCCAGGTACGGATTTTTTTTTCTTTTTCAAAATTGTTATGTATTTGATTATGTTTTTAAATTATTCGTGTATAGGCATCGGGCATCAGCTCCGTTAGCCTAACGTTAGGTATGTAAGTGATAAGACTTTTTGGCAGAACAAACACTATCTGGTTAAATATCCCTATTCAAATATGATGATCTCCTTTACTTTTCATTTTTTTAAGTATAATCCATCACCTAAGTCCACGAAAACGATAAGTAAAATCCGATAGCATTCGTTTTGGAATATATTCTGACAAATTCAGCTTACTGGTAATTTTTCATACGTTTTTATGTATCTCAAGACATCTCATTCTATTTAACACGCAAATATCGAAATATATACCTAAAATGTAAAAATTATTATCTGACATAACATGACTTGAGCCTTGGGGCATAGATACAGCATTGTTAGGACGTATATATTCGCGTAGAATTTCGGTTGCGTGCAAATGCTTGATTATTATACATATATTATGTAAAGGAATTTATGTACGAACAAGCGTATACACTTTTTCAGATGATCCAGTCATCAATGACGTCAACGTTTGATATTTTAGTATATGTCATTGAAACTTTTATAATAAATAAATAGAAAGTAATTAATGAATCTTAATATTTTCTTTTACAATGGCTTAATCCTAAAATGGCTACAAAATATTTCTTTTCTGTTAAATTTTACATACATTGCTCTATATACTTATATAATTACAAATTACCTAAACGCTGTACTTATCAAGCTCATCTAAAATAATTATACTGTTGAAATAAGCAGACTCTCTATATAATTTATAAAGCAATCCGATGGCTATAAAAACGACGAAATTGTGGCTAATTTATATTATTTCGCTCTTTCGAGATAAACCAAATAAAAAACAAAATCAAAACATAAAATTAAAAATGATAATGAATAAAAAACGAAAATAATTACCTGTTGCAATAATCGCCGACAATCTTCTGTACTTTGTTTAATAATCCGTTGATCAATACTGGTACTAAGTAAACGATTAGATGGAGTTCGATGCGGTATACCGACGGACATATTACAATTTTCCCTTGACACTGTACTATCACTGGCACCAACTAAACTATCATATTGTCCAGTATTAGACAAAAATGGTGAACTACAATCACGGTCATTCGATTGATGTGCAGTCATATTAATACCTGAGTTCATAAGACTACGAAAAAATACATTGTCCCGTAGTTGCTGTGGTGGTTCTCTAATATTTGTGTCACGTAATTGAAACATTGATGATGGTAAATTTGTTGCCATTGCCGATGAAACGGTTTCTAGTATTCGATCATTTGCAATTGAGGCATAATGTCTTGGTGATGATGACAGTGCTTCGGAACGTTTTTGTTGAGAATGATTGCTTATTACTAGTTTGCGCATGGCTTGTTCGGCAATTGAGCTTGGCCTTCGTCGCTGTGAATCCATTGATGGATGTTTCGTACTGCAATCCTGTGACATCGAACGTGAACGTAACCGATCCAATAATAATAAATAAATAGCAACATGATGATCGTAAAGTTTTAACTGAAATAAAAAATGACGAAAATGTTTTTTTTTATGAACAATGCTTACATTGGTTGAATTATTAAAAACACGTAAATTCGTTAAAATTCAATTAAAAAACGTAAATATAATTAATATAAAAATATTTAACTAAAAGACGGGTCAATAATAAATATTTTAGTTATTTTTTTATATAAATACCAATGTGAACATATGTACATAAATTTAAAAATAAAAAAATAGTAAAAATTAAAATTGAACTTAAAAACATAAAAAAATCATTTTTATTTATCTCATTTGAAACTTTACTTTTCTATTTTTTCTACATTCAATTCCTAATGCTTTATGATGTTACTTTTAAATAAGTTAATCACAATTTCTTTTATGCACCGCACTGTCTTTGTACATTTTTAAATTAACCTCCTTATAAATTGTATAAAAATAATTGAAGGGATTCAAATTCAATTTTTAAAAACTCCGCCTAACATAAAAATAGAAAAGAAAATCATCGGTGCTACCTGACCTTTTTCGATTACATTTTCTCATCTATTACCAGTAGCGACTTTGGGGTGTAAGCATAGAAGGGGCACATTGCTAAACAAGAAATTAATATGAAAAAATAGGAATCGAGAAACTACTCCAATTTTTAAGACCGTCTATAGGATTGCCATCACCTAATACTAACATTATTAACATTATAGTATTAATATATTCTAAGTGCAGTCATAAACACCAATCTAATAAATTAATAAGAGTCTAAGTACATAATTGCAAAAAAAGTACGGGTTTTTTGGATTTTCAAAATTTTGATTGTAAACGAATTTTTTCTAAAACTCTAAACTCATTTTGAACCACCTTAATGTCTATATAACAATGAATAACAAATATAAGTAAATCTAAAAATACTTCAACTGTTTTAGATAGCTCAAAATTTAAATATATATAAATTCGACTTATAACAATTAGTAATGTATATTAACTTTCCTAAATAATTACAATACAAAATTAAAAAGAACCCTTTTTCCATGAAAGTTATCCGTATACGTTAAAAAAAACACACACACAAATATTGCGTGAGCTTCACAATTGTATAATAATCTTTTACATAGTTAAGGGGGTGAAATCGATACCTAATCGTAGGATGAAAATAATAATTAGAATATGGTATAGTCGCAAAATTGTTATAAAAAAAAAATGGAGAAATATTTTCTTAATTAATGTTTCTTGATAGGGATTTAAAATTTTTGTTCTTCCAAATATGTGAGTGTATTAAATTTATTTTAAATCTTAACTTTATACTAAACGTACTTTTTTTGAACATATTTTGAAGTTTTTCTGCGTTAATTATTTTTGCATATTCAATATTCATTAACCCGAAAAATGGATGCTAATTTCTCCACTTTTATATCATAATAATTATCTTCAAAATATACATTAAACATAAAATTGTTTAAAATGAGGAGAATATGTAAGTCTCAAGAACAGTGTTGGCATTGATTTTCCATAATTTTCGATTGAATGAATATATGTATGCGTAAACGTGTAACCATATGGATCTATAAACATTTTAACCGAATTGAATGTGATAAATTTTTTAAAAAAAGTCTAAAATTACAAGAAAATATGAAATCCTAACATGAATGCTTGGGTACAGAAATTAGATGACTGGAATCTGGAAAACATTAATGTCACATAGAGTTACCTCTCGATGAATTTCTAATTTATATATTCGATAAACAATTCCCTAGAAATGCGTTCAATTCAGCCATTTATTTTTGCGAATTGGGATCATCAACGTTTCAAAATCATCAAAACTATGAAAAGGGACAACATCTGTCCAATATTTTATTCGCAAAGGGCTCATCAAATGTTTAGTATCCCGCAGTCTCAAAAAGATGGAAAATCCCACTGCCTTGAGGAATCTACATATATATATATAGAAGATTTAGATTTAGGACATTTAGATTTTGCGATCCTCCATTTCTTCCTTAGTACGTTAAATTCAGAACATACTAGAATATGGAGTACCTAATGTAGAATATTTATTGTGTAATTAACGTTATAGTTTTGCTTTATACTCACCTTTAAATTTTCTCTAGTAGTTTTTGTATCAATACCAAGACTAGTCATAAGTCTTATAATTTGTTCATTTGGTTCCGATGTAGTTCCATTACCACCTTCAACAAATATAGGATCCATCACTTCAATAGTCATCCATCTATGTCTTTTTATTTGTTCTATTGTAAAACGGCGCAGCGGATCCAAAACCAACATTTTACGAATGAGTGATTCACAATCTGAAAAAAGTAGCAAAATTATTACTAAAAATAGTAACTAAAATGTTTTATTGTATTCTTAACTCCTCTAATTTTATTTATATTAAAAAATTTTATGATTACTAAAAACGAAGTCAAAAACTATTAAAATATTGTATTTTTGATGAAAACCCATCTAAATTATTTATTATATGACCCAAAAAAAAAAAACCAATTTCTCTCCTACATTCATACTCATCAGTTACGATTAGGTATACCTAACTACCTACCTACCTACCTATATAAAGTTAATGCCGACCTAAATAAATCAAATAAAATTAATAATTTTTCTTATATACCAAAAATAGTTTTTATTTTTTTTTTCTGAATTATATAAAAACGTTATTTACGATAATTTTCAAATGACGTCAAAGCACCATATGTACTAAAATGAGTTTTTCCACTGTGTTGTTATATTACACGCTACTTTTCCACCAACCTCCCACAATTTTCTTCCCTACCATTTGCCCCTGTCTAGAAAATATGTCGGTTGGCTTGGAAAAAAGTTCATAAATCCAGCCGACTCTCTATTCAATGATAAGGTCAAAGGCTTTTAACCCTTCGGTGGAAATTATGGTGAAGTGTGTTTCTTTTTATTATCATTTAATAAGTTTTATACTTCTCATACTAAACATGATAATTGTATTAAGTAACTATTTTGTTTGTTGTTATTTTATATACACTGTTTAATTAAATTGAATATTAAAAGATAAAGATAAATATACAATTACAGGGTGACTCATATGGGATATATGTTACAAAATGATACGATCAGTAAAAATACTGCTTCAGTAATGTTAGGCTTCTAAATAATGGACATGACTCATGAAATTCAGTGATAATAATAAATAACATGCTTAATTGTATTGCTCGAATTACTTTTTCTGACAGTAGTTTTAATTTAAAACTTGCCAAAAATCGATTATTTTATTACCTAACAATTGTTCTTAGTAGTGTTCTTTTTTTTTGCTGACTATACATTTTTATCTTATTTTGTTTTTAGACGCAAAAACATTGATTATTATTATAACTATTTTAGGTAATTTCTATAAAAATTAGCGAAAAAATTTTACAAAAAACTAATAATTTGACAATAAAACAAAAACCCTATTCTGATTTTTTCCATATTGCAACAGGCAAGATTACAAGCCAAATAACAAAATAAAATATTAATTTTTTTAATGTAGTAGAGAAGATATTTTGTTGGAGTTTCTATTATTTTTATAATTTTTATTGAAAACTCGTTAATTTACCTATAACACAAGTCAAAGCTTAATAAAATCGGCTGGATAGTTTTTTTTCTATTCACAATTGATATTCCCCCTAACATCAAAACCACGACATAAGAAATAAAATTGAAAAAAGTTAAAAACTAAATGATCATTTCAATATACCGAACATTTTCATTCGCTTTTATTTAATTTTCATTTCATCCTATAGTACATCTTATTGAAAATACTAACATAAAAAATTTGAAAATATAAAACAAAAATGGTTCAGAAATATTTTTATTGAAGTAACAAACAATTAATGAAAATCCTTCTATACGCACACACACACAACTTACTTACTATCCCAGGGGTTTCCAAACTTTTGTTTTATTGCATAAATATAAAATATACATAAGTTTCTGAATATTTTAAGCCACATTTTAAATTTGTCCATTGGCTAATTATAATTTAAAATTGTTATAGATTTGCGACATTGAATCGAAAATAAAAAAAAAAATTGCCCCTGAAGAGTCGATGCGGCGCACACTTTGGAAACCATTATACTACCCCAAAAATTTATATTTTCGATTACGTCACAAGCATCCCTTTTGTATATAACTAACATATTATGTCACATTTTCCTTGAAAAAGGAAAAGCGGTTTTCTGTTTATGTGTAAGTTATTGCATTTTATTGTATTTGCTACAGCCGAGCTGTTTTTCGTTTGGTTCAAGTGGTTGGCATAAGTAAGCAGAAGCAAGAGAAAATTTGCTGACGTCATACAGAGATTTTCAGCATTAGAATATAATATACATATAAAAGAGCTATGTATATATAGAGGATTCTGGTATAAGGTAAAGGATAGGGCGGTATTTAATGTAGCGGGTGTTAAAAGATGAACGGGCATATTTTGGCCTTTAAATACGTAGGCAGTATTTGAGTAAGCTTTAAAAATATAGTCCATGAGGATTTTGAGCAATGAGAAGCAGAAGCAAAAGAAGTAGGTAGTTAGGTATGTATGTATGTATAAAGAAAAAAAAAGCATCACCGGTCACTAATATAAAATGTAATAGGTTTGATGTGTGAAAATGCGTGGGCATGATTGTTGATTATTGATTTAAATTGAATTTCAACGACCGGAAAGGATGAAAATTGAGCAATAAATTTCGCATGAATAAATTTTATCAGTAAATATAATCATTTTAAAAAAATGAGTAAGATATACATAATAATGATATGTAATAACTACCATAAAATATATTTAAAAGAGGGTATCGTATGTGGGTAGTATAGAATAGGTATAATACATATGTTTTTCGATATCTACTACTGGTATGCTTTTTGGTCCTTCGAAATCAAAATGTGTACCTAGCTACTTACATATATATGTATACGTATAACAAAAAGGAAGGAGTATACTCTTCATATACTCTCCATAATGGAATTCACATCATCCATTTTTTATTGTTTAGTAGTTTTTGCAAAAAGACACAAGATATGAGGAAAACGTGAAAATTTTACAATCTTTTTTGTTGTTGTAAAAAGGTTGGCACGGTACCAAAGCTATTGTATAATGTTACATAAACCTATACTATTTGAGTGGAAGATAAAAAAAAATATATCATCAATAAACAATGCTTTGAGCTACAATAGGTAATGAACGAAACCATATACAAATTGCGATTTTGTTTTACCTTTGAGTTGTAAAGAATGCTATAGAATAGAACAAGGAACATATTTTGTAGAATGAGAAAATGTGAAAGGATTACCAATGACGCGAAAAGAAAAAAAAATCTGTTCAAAACATCAGAAATATAATATGTATGAAGGTATATTTATATACCGAAAACAGAAGCGTCCACTACGCGGAAGCGAATGGTTCGGTATGACTTGGTTTAGCCAATTAATTTTAACAACTAACAGTAATGAAGCTAATTGTATGTTTTATCCAAGAAAATAACGAAATTTTGAAAATACTTAAACTCTCAGTGGGCGTACTCCTCGTACACAATTCCTGGTTGTTGTTTTCGAGCGAAGTCACAAATTTTTTTTAAAATACTAAAGAAAAAACCAAAAACACAATGCAAAATTCGGTTTTTTCAAAAAAAATTACAAATTTCTGGCTAAATAAGTTTTCATTACTCATTGCCCCTGTGGTGAAACTCAAAAGTCGACGCCTATGATAGTATGAATTGTGTATGTACCGGTATCTAACCAACCATATGTATTTGTAATCATAAAGCTTTTAGAAAGTTTGTAAATATATGTACATATAATTTAAAATCCCTATACCCATAAGAAGATTACATTAAAATTGATTTAAGAAAATTTATTGTGTGCGCGTTGGGTATTTCGCGCATAAATTATTTTAAACGAAAATTAGGTACAAAAGTAAAATATAAATATAAATAATAATACAACTATACCAAATAATGTGTTCCAATTAAAATTCACCCTCATTATTTATTTTGTAACAATACGTAGGTACCTCTGTCTTAAAAAAAAATAACCTAAACTACCTACCTACGCACAGATAAAATCTATAGAATGTAATAGAAAGACACTCATTAATCCTACGTATACGATAATAAACAAGCATTCATACGGGTATATTATAATCGATGTAGCCAATTGTTCCTTCTTTACTGGTTGTTTTCTAAATTCACCCTCTTTTCCATTAGATCCTAGCTAACTTAGGCACTTTAATACTATACCTACAGATCCCTACCAGAAACATTTAAATGGCCTAAAACTTAAAAGTTTCAACAAAATGATTTTTATTGGTTAAATTAAAATAACTCTGCCTCTAGGTACTTCTACATAAATGCTACTTGACCTTTCAACCGGATATTTTCACATTCAAATTGAATTCATTTAATGCTACATAAATCTTTTGACTTAATAAGAAAAATATAGGTATCTAATCTACATATATTTGATTTAAATATTTGTATGTACTGTACAAAGGTATCTATAGATACATATGTAGGTATAAGTAGAATAACTTTTACTTATTTTTTTGTTGGTTGGTACGTTTGGATCGTTTAATGCAAAAACATTTAAGGCTGGATTTAGTTTTCTTTACAAAATAAACATAAAATTGTTCTATGGTCTTCTCAGATTAATTTCAGATGTTTTCCTTAATATTACCAGCATATCCTATTCTAGATTACTTTCGTCAAGATGACTGAAGCTAATTTATTGAGTATACATTTTCTTATCCACTATAAGATGACAATAAATCCCTGATATTGATTTGCAAATAAAATGTATCAATCTGGTAAATAAAGAGATATCCATAATGATAAGAATCTGCTTGGTTTATTTTTGGATTCAATATCTTCGTTTTTATATTTATTATGTGGATAATTATAGGCGTATTCTTGAGAGTAGGTATAGTCTCTAATAATCAGCAGATATTCCAACAAATAGTAAAATTTGTTATGATTTATTTTCGCAATAAGTGGTAGCCACGAATTCTCCTAATATGTCACGGAAGGAGTGCTACCCTATACAGATACTTAAAATCTAATGAAATCTATCAATTAACATGCTTTAAGTTGGTAATAATATACTCGAGCTAGCTGAGTGATTATGACAAACATTTATTCACTCTTAAACAGAAAACAGAAGTAACTAAGTATATACGCCTAACAAATGACTGATCGATATTTTATTGACAAAATGATTATTCTACTGAGCACACACATATTATGTGTATATGTGTAGTGTATGTATACCTACAGACTCCTTTTTTTGTGAAAAAGAAAAAAAAAACCTCTTGGACGGAAACCTTTTTATGACGTAAAAGTAATTTAATTGCCTTAAACCGGGGCTATACAGGAATATTTTGTTGGTGCGGCTAAGTCTAACATAAAGCATCTTTGTTAAAATAGATGGTTTCAGCATCCATAAAAATATCCATAAATTTTGCATATTACAATATTCAGAAGAAAAAAAAGAAAAGAAAAATTATAGGTAGGTATTCATACATCTAGTCACATCCAAATCAAATAATTGTATATAGCAACAGAGCCAGCTGTCGTACCTTTATCATATTAATAGAATTATGTATAGCCATAGTGCATAATGGATTGATATGGAAACAGGTGAAAGGGTCATCTTTTCTTGATGTTATTGTTTTTACCATAAATCGTTAGAAAAACAAAAATAATGTCTTCGCATAGAGACTTAACCAAAAAAAATAAATCTTAGAAACAATAAAGCTTACCTGAAGACATAAAAAATGGAATGCGAAATCGTCCAGACAATACTCTGTCACGTAGTGACTGCAGTGTTGAACCATCGAATGGTAATGCACCACAAACAAGTACATAAAGAACGACGCCAAGTGACTGTAAATAAAAAGAAAAATATGATTTCCAGAGGAAACTAAGTTTTCTGTAATTTTAATCTATTTTTTCTGTTTTTCTTTATTTTTATTTATTTTTTTTTTCCTGAAGTAATAAAATATTAATATTTGCATATTTATGTACTAATTTAAAAGTTTATCATCTCATTTTGTACATTATGTATATAGTATATAGAAGCAAAATATTCTTGGTAAATGATAATTACATTAAATGTACTTGTACAGAATTTATCATCAGGAAGCCACACATTTGCAATTTATAAAGTTGACTTTAACGAACATGGCGTTGTATCCAAAATCCAGAACCCATTGAATAATCCACAAAAAAAATATCCCATATATTTGATTACGAACATAATCAAAATATGTTAAAAAAATGGTATAATCAAATACGATTGTGGTAAAATAGTTAAATAATTGCAATCTAGATAGATTGTGGTATTGTAACTCACACCATATAATAGCGATTTCACCAATGATTATCATATTCTACCATGAGATTACCACAAACACGATCAATGGAAAATATGATAATTTTTATATGGTAAAATTTACTATGTTTTTCTCTACGTATAGATTGTAGAACGTAGATTTAGGAGTAACGAAAACATTTTGCTTAAAATAATAACTCAAGTGCTTACGTCAATAATAGACAACTACAAATAAACAGTAAGTGCATTTTATAAAAAATAAGGATAAGTTATATTATAGCTTACAATGAACCCTCGCGGAATTAAGTGCTATGGGACGTTTTGAACCAGGTCTAACTCAATATCTATCTCTCTATACTATAGCTAGGTTAGGTACATATAAAATATTTCCTTTATTTAGGTATGATTTCAATAAAATAAAAAAACCTTATCTTTTGATAAATTAAATTAAATCTAATTTTATGTTCGTCAATCAAATAGTTAAAAGTGTTTAATCTCGGTTTAATTTACTAATGCTCTAACCTTTTAACTTCTTAATGAATTCATTTTCCTTTTATCTTAACCATAACGTTTTCTTGTTAAAATGGTTTATTCAAGACGGAAATTGTGCTGTATACGTATACCGAAAACCTAAGGAACAAACCAGTTAATAACACCTCTTAAATTCTACTTTGTGTACAGCATTATCATAAATAATATCTACACTGATTCATAAGAGAGGGTGTTTCATATTTTTAAGGTTAAAGTAGAGGGCTCTCGCCGTAGGGAATTCATTTCTTATTTTTCTACTATATAGAAATCATTTTCCAATATCGCGATATAAGGTAAAAATGATTTTTCTTAAATCTATCAAATAACATACCGATTATGGTATACATACGTACCTTATATGATTGTTTACATACGATAGGTTATATGCTCAAAACGAACCACTTTATATGAGGATTACCTAGATTCAAATATATTCATAAAATGGCTATTACGAACTTTATAGTAGGGTACATCATATATGTACTGTACATACATAATAACAATGTTCATATGTAAAACGTAAAACGTCTTAAGAAAATTCAAGTTTATAATGAAAATACATTAATTGTACAGTGTTTTCAAAAACCTCTTTTTTAGGTTATGTTTAAGAATTTACATAAAAATACGACAATAATTGTAATACTTATATGGCAGAAGTTTAGAGTTTGCTATTTGCATATCTAACATCTGCCTGGTATTATATAGAAAGTCACTGACAAGTTTAATTTTTTGGTACACATTTAGCTGATAAATATAATATTTCATTATGTGTTTGAATTTGAACACTATATGTAAGTACTTCTCGTATCTTAACTTTGTAATGTCTTACTGAAGAATTTTATTGCTTAACCCGGATACAATTTTATGTCTGTAAATATATACTTAGCTAATCTATTCTAGAATTCCTCTTTATAGATTCTTCTCTCGGTGTAAATTGTAGTACCGAAATTGTATATATTTACTAGACTTTCGCAAGCATAGAATTTAAGTAGGGAGGGTACGGGTAAAATGTCCAGAGGACATTACTTTGATTTATATACATACATTTACGTTGTTCTAAGCAAAGTATATATTATATTATTTTTTGTTAAATTAAAATATTCTATCAAAACATTCGAAAGTTCTAATCCCCTTGCGCCTAATTGGCAACGCCAGTTTCAGACCTCCCATTCAATTTTCTCGCTAAATTTTAGAGAAATATTTTAGATTTAAATTTACGCCCTCTTTCATTATTCTTGATTGTAATTTTCGTAATTTCTTCTCTTTTGCACTCTCTTTAAAAGTTTTTTTTTTTATTAACACAACAGCAGTTGAAATCGAAATCTGATAATTCATTCTAAGTAGATCGGAGTCGGAGTCAAAAAAAAACCATTTTCTTTTAACATTAGGTGGGTAACTGGGTACTGAAATACTACGAACATATGTAAAATAAGTAGATAGTTACATTATGTATGTAGTCAAAACAAAAAATACTTTATACGGATTGAACATCACTTAACACATGCCAAAAAAAAAAAAAAAACAAATCTACAAATGATTCATCTTACAGACGTTCTAAATATTTGCCTTATTTTGTGGCGGCATATAATTTTTTTTTCTATTAAAAATAACCGAGCAAGATCTTCTTTATATTATTTTGTTTACAGCATTATTTTATACTAGTTGTGGCTGGAAAAATTTCATTTGCGCACATAGTGACGTCTGAATTAGGTTTTCTTGACGAAAGTATTTAATTCCACTACACACATTTTTGTATTCACATAAAGCCAATCAGGTGGGTTATGCGTGGTTGGTATCTAATCTAATCGTGAATAATTTAAAATTTTAAAAGCACTAACACTTACATTCTTATTATACATACTTATATTTTCTATTGGATAATAAGAACGGGCTCGAACGATATTGTTTTTGTTTTTATTTTTTTGAGTAAAAAACAAAATAACTCTAAAGAAGCTTTTTAGTGTTAGAATGAAAAAGAAAATTGTCTTGGATTTTAGATTTTTACCATATCACTTTCGTGAAGTTCGTGCTCGTTATATTTTTAATAAAAATAATTTTTACATGTAGATACCTAACTTTACTTATTTTATTTCGAATTATATTTTCTACACGTTATTATCGTGTCATGACGTCCAAAAATGATTTATATAATTTTTTGCAGCTAACAAACCAAACTAATGACATTAATATTGAATAAATCTAAACATTTTCAACATTAATTGGTTTGATAAACATATCATTACATTATTTTTGTCATAAATCTAAATTTACATTAGCGATTGTAGAATAAATAATATTATTAATATTTATTTCTATCTTCAATAATCGATAGATTATTTCGTAGTGCACAAATAATTAGAACACTGATTTTAATCTTTAAATAACAACATTTTTGTTGATTTAT
>JANSTT010009501.1:0-25478 GCA_026745375.1 Platyura marginata | reverse complement strand
TTTATAAGGCAAAAAAGATTGAAAATAAAATTTTACTTGAAGCAAGATTATCCTAGTTATATTATTAAAACAATTAATGAAGTTAGGCGGATTAAAGTAAGAATTTCAAAGGTACTTTGTATAGGCAAAAATAAAATCCACGCTACGTTACTGACTCTTCATAAATGTGCCTGTAAAAAAAATCGTCAAATTGATCGCAATTCCCTTAAATAGGAATATTAAAATATTGGCTTAAAGCCATAAGTCTTCAATAAAAATGGAAAAAAAAAAATGGCGAAATTCAAAAATCTGCATACTTTAACTCTAATAGAAAAATTTCTTAAATCTCTAAGAATCCAATTTCCAATTGACAAGACCTAGGGTCCTTCCACTCGTGTTCCAATTTGGAATAAATAATAAAAACCATTAACTAAAAACTATACAGCTACAGTCTTCGCTTCGAAAAAATAGTCTTTGACCTTTTGTTCGAATAGAAAGTCTTATGTGACTTTTATTCGACTAAAAGACCTAGGATCCTAGGCAGGGTATTGTATTTGAAAAAAAAAACGTTAACAAATTTTTGTCTGTCCGTGATCAAGATTCCGTCTAATCGGCTAAAGCAAAAGAGCTTAAATTTTGACAGTTTATTATGTAATCCTAGAGTATGTTTTTTTGGAGCAAATCAGAAAAAAAATAGGGGCGGCTTTAGTACAGTGTGTACCTAATTTTGATATTCATTTCTATTGATTTTTAGAAAAAAATTTTTTAGTTGATTTTTTATGAACTGCGACCTTTACTTAGGTCAATTAGTTTTATTATTGTTTTTATGAGTCTTTTATTTGATTTCATTTTCAAAATTCCTTCTCTCAAATACGAGATCTGGCACTTTCTTTCGAGGGAACACTGTTGAATATCGATACTTGTTTGAAAAATGGGGGGGGGGTCCTTTTGTTGTATGTATTATATATAAAAACCAATATGACCTATGACACCATGACATGTTCAGAGATTCTTAAAATACTTTAAATCAATACAAAATTTTTTACATGAAATGATGTCAATTCAATTTATTTGGTAAATATTCTGATTTTAATCTGAATCAACATTTTTGATAAGTTTTGACAAAAAAGTATTTATCATCATATACCTACACATACATTGTAAGAAATGTCCAATGAACTGAAATGGATACTCTCGAACTTTGCTTATATTGATACATTTGTATATTGATACATTTGTACATATATGTATGTATATTGGGAGTAGAGAGATAGTGTAAGAGAACATTTGCTCAAATTTGTTTTTGTGGGGTGTCAGAAGTTAAATATGCGACAACAAATATTCATGCCTCCCCACAATTCAAATTCTTCCTGATCAAAAATGATGTGAAAAATTAAAAATTGAAAACACGTTCAATTATTTTATGCTTCCTTAAACATATTATAATTTTTAAGGAAGTCTATATGAAATCAAATGCTACTCTCGTACACGTACCATTAGAGGGAGAGAGGATAATAAATTAAATTATTGGCTATGGAATTGAATGTAGACGAAATCTAACTTTCGATATCCATTAAGTACGTTGTTTTGGGCTGCTTTATTCCTTATACTTACATATCATCGTGTATCTTACACAGTACACACGCCACAGGTACTAACTATATAAGATTAGAGACGATGAATTTGATGATAAATTTTTTAGTATTCAATGTTTTCTTTATATGTACTAACTATACCCAGTGTATTAACTTTTTTGTGGCTTTCTACTAAGTATGTATGTATATATATATATACATATATGTATTCAAGTATATATAGGTAAGAAGTTGAAATTCTCCAAAAAATAAAGAAAAGAAGTGACTGCCGACCTTTTTCATATCACATGATGATGATCAGATCTTTTTAGAAAATCTTAGAAAATAGATGAATGGCTTTTTTTTCTCCAGATTTTTCGATTTTCTGGAAAGAATATTTAATTTGTTCTATCAATCAGTTATGTACATATGTATATACAAATGTAGGCAATATGTATGATGTATATGGCATGTTTCAAGTTAAGAATGAATGTCTACATATACATAATATACAAACATTATATTAACTAAAATATATTCCTTCTTCTAATATAATTTTCTTTTCTCCAAACAAGTCCCGTGATAGAAGACGTTTGTTGTTTCTATAATTAGAATTGGTCTATTGCGTGAACGTACACTAAATAGATTTTTAGGCAAAAAATATCTGTTTTTTGTTTTTTTTTTGTATTTCTTATGAAGATCTTAATAATTAATCTGAAAAACACACTTATTGGAATGAATGTGTCCATTTGAACGTAATTAGTGCGTCCGCATAAATTCGGAAAATGATACAAAAATATTTATTGATTACGTGGGTAAAATAAAGATTTCTCATTTCCGGTCCAATTTGAATTTGTAAAGTCAGTTCGGGTGCATTTAGGTATGTATAGATTCTTGCCATGAGAGTGAGAGATTTTCTTGCCATGAGTTCTCACAAAAAAAAAAATTAGTTTTTTATTTCGACTATATGCGGTGATTGAATATTCGAGAGAGGTTCGAATTCCACTTCATAACTGCAGGTCGATAGAATATTGGCTTGAATATAGAGTGGTTTGGCCAACAATTCAATTTTTCCAAAATCGGATTTGGAAAAATGTTGATAATTTATTTGATTAGCAACAAAAACAAAGGATAAGGAACAACAATTTTCTTTTTTGGATTAGCACGATTTTTGAAAAAGTTACAAATGTACTAATTTGAATGAAATGAAGAATAATTTATTATTTTGGTTTTATTTTCACATATTCAAAACATCATTAAAAATTAATTACAATTTGGTTTCAAAAACAACTCTTCTGCCTTAAAATTAAAAAAAACAATACGAAATATTGAAAAAAGAATTAGTAAAATATGACCAATTATAAAATACCATGCCATTTTATAGGAAAAATTAATTTCAAGCTTACAAAATTTGAAAAGAATGAAAATGGCCAAGGGAGTCTTCAGGTAGAATAGTCCTCTACATATATCGAGAATCAAAATTTAGCTGCACGATTTTGTCTGTCTCGAAGAAAAACGGGTTTTTTTCCATTACACTGATTGTTGTTGATTTTCCCAATTCTTATTCAGAGTAGCAAAAAAATGAATAATAGCAAAATCATAAATAATAAAAAAATTTCTCTAATAAACGATAAAATTCTAAACCTAACCCTTAAGAAATTGTACTTTCTTGTAAAAAAAAAATAACAAGCAAAATTTGAGAATATTTTTTGGCTAAAAAAAATGTCTGTGTGCCGGGTATTAATTTGTGCAATAAAAAATCTTCAAATTTTTAGTCAAATTAAGAGTTAAGTTAAGAAACATTCAAAAACTTCTTATCCAGACGTCTGACACTAAGCAAACCCACGTTTAGGATCAGGACATTGGGCAACCACAGCTACAATCAACTGGGAGAAATTGACGAAAAAAAACCAACCAAGATGGTGTTGGGATTCTTCAACGGAGGACTAATTTTAATAAAATAACTTCATTTAATATATGACTGGGAAATTTTGTTAAGCTTTTACCTATACCACAGGCCACAGCCAATGTATACGACATCGAAATTTATGACTTTTTGTTTTATAATATTTTAGTACCAAATAATTTAAACTTTGAATTCCATTGGTTCTCACATTTTTGCCATAAATTAGTTAATTTTTGTATATAAATGAAAGGGTGCAAAAGAGGATTCTCATAATTTTTCATTATTTTTTTTTTTTCAAACAACTTCAAAAGAATATTTTATATGCATATTATACATGAAAAACTACACACCTACCCGTTGGGAAAGAGCTTTTCTGTATACTAAATACGGAAAATTATGCACAATGGTTGAATATTTGAATTTCGGTTTGTATAATTATTCCATAAATTAAATATTTTTTTTCGGACATCCTATATAATAGAAACATAAATGCAGACAACATTTATTTTTTAAATATATGAAACGTAAATTAATGAATAAATAAATTACTCTTAAGCAAACATTTAAGTCAATTTTAAATTATTTGATTTTTGTGTAAATTATCCGTAAATCAAATATTTTGTTTATTTCATTATTTTGGTGAAAAACAAGAAAACAAAATATTACATAAAAAAAAAACATTTTATGTTAATGATCTAACAGCAATGGAAAAATTATACGCACTTAAATAGACATATCCCCCCTACAACACGATATCCTACATCATGGTTTTACTGTAACACTAAAAGAAAATTCTAGAAATTCACCGTATAACACGATATCCTACAAAACGGTATTCTACAACACGGTTCTACTCTAACACTAAAAGAAAATTTCAGAAACTCACCGTATAACACGGTAAACTATAGCACGGTTTCTCTCTAACACGATAAGATAATTGTGAAAATGCTTTTAGTCTCATACAACACGATTTCGTACAACCCGTTATTATGTTGTTATAGAAGAGATACCTGTACATTCGATTTTTGTGCAGGCCTATATTGACAAATAACTTTTAGACCTTTCTAAATGACTCTTCGAATCAAGTTAGACGGTGGAATCAACATTAAAAACTACTAAATACCTATAAAATTTGAAAATTAAATGAGAACCAGCAATGAAAAGCAAAAAAAAAACCAGACAAATTAATTATCTAAGAATCAAAAGTTCTTCAGTCCTAACCATTAATCTTCTTAATTATCTAATTAAATTTGTTTTCTTTACCACACATCTCTATATTCAGAAACTATTAAGTTTAAGTGTTTATTGCTGGAATCCTTCTAATTAATTGTAATCGTAACATAAAATTCATTAAAGTTATATCATTTGGAAGTCTTAGCCGTATATTGAAAATTCTATATCTTCAAATATCATTATTCATTTAGAATAAGTGGTTTTTCTGTTTATTTCTTTAGTATTTTGTGAATTTCTATGGTAATTAACACTTCTAGCCAAAGTCTTCATTAATCGTTATTTTGTAGATTTCAAGTTTTAACCACAATTATTGTGAATAAAGATTATGTGAAAATAGATTTCATAAATATTTCACAGCATAGAGCATAGGGTTTTTATTTATTATTGTATAGGATAGGAAGTCAAAAAGTATAAAAACATTTTAAAAAAAAAATTTCAATTTCAATGGATGTAGCGTACCACCCCTAAACTAATGATATAAAAAAATACGAGCAACAAATTTTTAACCAAATTCTCACCTCATAAGATCTCCTCACCTATACTCTTTAAAATGTCAAAAACTGAAATTGTTAATATGTTTCACATACATAATCTTAATCATATTTATCGTTGACATTTTTGTATCCCGTTGGCAATTTTTGTATCCCTTTGAGCAAATTCTTTGATCTTATAAAAATGCAACATCTAACATAGCATTTTGCCCTATATACTTGCACATAGAAATTTAAGAAAAATTTATTTATTTTGCATTACCGGCATCCATATGGAAATTGAACATATTTTATATATAAACTCATAAACTGATTTATATTTATCTCTATAATCATATTCATACCCGTACAAAAATTATGGCATATCCGCTCAATTCAAGTTAAAGTGAATTAATGAAAATATACTTCTACATATATGGTACAAGACACAATTTATAATAAGATTTTTCACATCCTTCAAGTCAAGTATTGCCTTATACTCGTATAATATAACCAAAAACGATGTTGTTTCTGACATGTTGGTATTAATGTACAATGCATGTCTACATTATCATAACTTTTAACGAAAAAAAAAAAAAAAAAAAAAAAAAAAATTGGAAAGAAAAGAAATTTAAAATATACAAAAGCCTGATTATTCGAAAAATCTAATATGAAAAAAAATCACCCCCCACAATGCTTTTGTATATTAATTCAATTCAAAGTGTGGTGGTGACCGTTTTTCTTCTTCTTTTTTTTCCATTTCACTGTCGTCTATAAATAATACGTATGGTCAATCAAAAGCACCTACTCGCTCTCTGTGTGATGTATAAATTGTGGACATATTAGAAAGCTTTTTTAATTGCACGAGTTTTTCACAAGTGAACAAAACCGAAATTAAATTGTGTTTTCTTTTAATTTCAACATGAACTATAGAGTATAGAGAAAATGAGATTAGAGTACATTTTAATGGAAAGAAAAATAAATAAATTATTAGAGAAGGTAAAAAAAAAAACTAAAAAAAACTAATTATGTATATGCATGCATGTATGTAGTTGACATGTGACAGTTGGTAACTTTTTCTCTTTATAAAAATGGACCTACTAATGAAATGATTTTATAAAACGAAATTTCTTGACAATAATTCATTTAGTAAAAATAAATTGCTCATAATAATTTTTGACATAATACAACCCGTTTTATCTGGACGACAAAAAATATCTGGGAATAGTTTAACGGAATAACTTTAAAATTTGATTTTATAATTATGTACAGGGTGGCGCAAAATAAACGTTGTGGTTTGAATTATTTATAATTTTTTTTTATTTAAGCGATTATTATTATTTTTTTAAATACAGTAGGTTATAATTGAGGAATTTTTTTGGTTCTATTTGAAAAATGATGTCTTTCAAGTTGTGGCTATTTTCTGCTTCGCATAATTTCGCGCTGAAGCGATATCAATTGGCCGTCGCGATCACCTGATTTAACCGCTCCTGATTGTTTTCTTTTGGGCTATTTGAATGAAGATAGTATACGTTCGTTATTAAGCCAGCGACCATATTTCAACTAAAAAATAAGATTCTTAATGAAATCGAGGCCATAACATCTGAAATTTTGCGAAAGGTTATGGAAAATGTTTGAAAAGAGCACTAAAGAGCGAAGCAGAAAATGGCAACCACTTCAGAGACATTATTTTTCAAATAGAACACAGAAAAAAACCCCCAATTATATACAGTATTAAAAAAACAAAAACAATAGTAGAAATGCTGAGTTTTACAAAAAATCTAAAATCTTCCATCTTCAAAAATATTTCGCTTCGTGCCTAATGTATATCTGTACAGGGTGTATCTATCTGAACCCTCGATCATAAAAGTAATTTTAAAAGATTCATACGATCCATTTTAGTCATATTGGAAAAGTAGTACCTATGACATACACATCCTGTCATATTTCATTCAAAATGTTCAATAACACACAATAGTTAGCCTTGCCAACATCTAACTCGATATGCAATAATCTAATGGATTAGCATCGGACGAACTGGTTGGCCATTCTGTTACAAATTTATGCTTCGCACCAATCTTCGAGCAAGTGCCACTTTGTGTGCTGGAACAGAATCTTATTGAAACAGGTAGTAATCAATGCCGCCGTATCATTTTTTCTTTCTGTTTCTGGGAGTAAATGTTCTTTCAAAACTTTTTTCCGATAATATTCTTTGTTGAATTTCACAGCATTTTCCAAAAAAACAAAAGTGGCAACTTGTCCCTTTTCAATATTGCTTCCCATTCCCATACCATCACTAAACTTCGGTTCTGGTAACATTCGATGTTTTTACGATTAATTGACAATGCAAACTTCGACGGAGTTATGTGGCTGCAGAGAAAATTATCTCGGAAAGTGTGGCTTTGTCGAAGAATATGGCACCGTTCACCATTTACTGTGTTTATTTTCCGTAGGCTTTTAGTTTCAGATCCTTTTTAGGCACTCGATGAGCACTTTTAAATCTAATGTTTAGCTCATTAGCCATCCCGCTATCACGCGTAAAGCTGGTTTTTCGGAATTTGTTAAAAGTTTGTTTGACAAATTTCCGGCATATTTTTAACGGCTTGAGGTTCCGGTCAAATTTCAAAATTTTTTAAACCATCGTTATGCACATTTAAAAGTATGTAATGCTCACTTGACGTTTAATTAGAAAATAAATATTAATTACAACAACACAATTACACAAACAGATTAAACAAAGTATAGCAAAGATGTAAATAAAATAAATTTTTTTTTTAAAATGATGTTAGGATGATTTTTGCTAATATTTAACTGGCACACTCTGTAAAGTAAAAATTATTATGTTAATTCATCTATAACGAATTTAATATTAGATAAATATTATTTGAAAGGTTCCCGTTGCTGTCTATACCATAACTGAAACAATCTTTCATTGATCACTGAACATATAAATCAACGTAAAAATTAATTTTGAATTTAAATGTTTATGGTCGGAACATAATTAAAAAAAAAAACATTTTAATATCATTTTATTAAATTGAAAAGGCTCTTTGTATTATTTTCATCCCAAAAGTTCAACCCTTATCATTTTGATTTGTTGTATTGCACCTGATTTACATAAATATTCAGAAATCAACCTTTATATTATAGGTTACATATACATACATATAGATACCTTAATTAATATTAATATACTTACCCTAGCTATAGGTATCTATATTGTTAATTTTTCGACAAGAATTATGCTCTTCTCTGTAATAAAGTTTTCTTTGGTTTAATTGATCTTAAGAATATTGACCTATAGTTATATGTTCCCATACATATTTATTACTTGTGTGTATTTGTTAGGTATAGTAAAACTGACCAAATTCTACCCCCAAAAACTTTCGTTTCAAAGTTATATGCAAAAGCTATACAAAGTTTGAACGAAATCAAAACAACTTTATAGGTACTTCCGATAATTTTCACATAAGCATAAGGTGCTTGTAAGTAGTTCATCCATTATGTATGTTTCTTATAAAAAATTACTGATTATATGGTTTCCATTTTGTATTGTTAAAAATGGCAGAAACCGAACCGAACCGAATACTTTTTAACCTTTTTGCTTCCATACTGTATATATGAAATATAAAGAAGCGCTGATTTAATGTAGAAATTTTTGAAAATTTGTTCGGGTTTTGTCGTATTTTTTCTACGAATTGGAAGTTTTACTACAAAAAAATGCAATAAACATTTTGATCACTCGCTTGTTAACGCACAATAACTCAAGAACGCGATGAGCTAGAAGCTTGAATTTTTTTTTTTTTTTGATTGGTTAAAATATGTTTAGGGCGGCGAGTATTGTAAATGGACAAAATCCTCACCACTCCTTCGATCCCCTTCCATCCAAACACGTGGTCTTTGTTGTTAAATTTTTTCGATTTTTCGCATACTAAAAATCAAAATGTCGATAAAATTACATACAAAAACACTGGAATGGGAAGTGTATGGGAATGGTAGGGAAAGGTAAGAGCGGAGTAGTTTAGTATGGAAACCGGTATTAGCTTTACATAGTAGCCTTTTTTTATTTAAGAACCTTTAACACTTTACGCTGTTCTATCAAATTGTCTTGTCTCAACAACAAATATAAATTACACTTTTGAATAGCCACTGAAACTCTACAACAAACTCAACTAAATTGAAATCTCTCTATAGTAATATCAATTATATATGGGGGACTGTCTGATGTTTAATGTAAAATTGTACAATATTTGAAATCTTCAAATTAGAGCTTGACTTAACATTCAAGTTAAAATTAATCTTAACATTTCAATATTATATACGACAACATTATATACGTCTTGTATACAAAATCTATATAGTAAGTACACTTATGAACAAACAATGCTAAAATACGAATGATCCAAATAAGCTCAATTTATAATTAATTATGTTCAAATAAATTAAATCAGGGCCGTAAATACTTATGTAACAAAAGTGTTTTGATTCTCATATAAAATCTCTGGAAATTACTGTGCAAACCAATTAAGAACACTGCTCCGAATGCTTTTTGTGATTGAATTTTGTTTCATTTTGTAGTTTATTTATTTCCGTATCCTTTTTCCTTTTTTTTTTGTTTCTTTGTAAAAATCGTATATAATCTTGATGATGATGATGAATAATTGGAGCAAAATCCAGATGCTAACTAATACGAAATGCTATCAATAAATATTTTGTTTATTATACATTTTGAATGTTTTTTTTTTAAAAAAAAAAAAAGGGAAAATTGTGTTCAGGATATGAGAAAAAAGTTTAAGGATTGATTTTAGATAGATATTCAACTTAGATAATTAGATATTTGCAGATTATTATCGAAAAATCACAGATTAGAGTTGTAAATCTAAAAAAAAAATTACTATGGTTTCCTATTTGGCACATTTGTATGGTTTATTTGTAAGATCAACTTTTATGTATGCGATCAAGGATTTTACACCAAGCCTATTTAAATTTAATTTGTATACCCATATGAGCGTAACATTAAAGGGTATTATAACTTTGTTATAGAGTTTTTTTTAACTCCCGTATTATACACCGTAAAAAATTCTCGTGAAATTTTAAGTTGAAATACACATGATCCGTTCGCCTGTGCTCAAGTGTCCGCCTAAACGTCTGAAGCTAGAGAGCTGAAATGTTGATAGTTTATTTTATTAAGTACTCGCCACAGTAAGAGCTCTATTGTTTTTGGAGCAACCCGATTAAGGTATAGCGTAGATACCTAATTTTGATGTAATACTCGAAATACATATATTCGAAATAGAGAAAAATTGAATATGACAAAAATTATAGAGAATAATATAATGAAGATTTCATTATTAGACTAAAATGTTCCACGGCCTTTCCTTGTTGCGTTGCAATTAATAAAAATGTTAAAAATCGCATAATTGGAGTTTAGCCTTGAGACTTACTGCAAATTAAAGCTGAGGAATGTAAGACTCCAACGAAAGATGTTTGAGTTTATTAACGTTTTTAATTTTTGTATTTATTTTGAATTTTTCAAAATAAAATTTAATTTTTTGATCGAAATTAAGCCGTTTTCAGGCACACAAAATATCCACAAATTAATTAAAAACATTAAAATTATTAATTCTAAGATCAAATTTATGGAATTTGGATGAAAAAAAATTGCTGGTTCAGATATTACCCATTTTCCTTTAGATTTTCTAAAAAAAAAATTTAAAAACTCCTATACACTACGGGTCCATGTGATTTTTTCTCAATATTTATTTATTGCACCGAAATAAAAAGAGATAAGAAACAAAGCCGTACATAATAAATGTCTACTCATATACACACGACGGCGTTGCCAATTATTTCTTCCTTACTGGCTATTATGTTTACTCAATAAAATACAACTCTCCATACATATATTAATCATAATTTCTTACATCTCATAAAAAGAGTGATAGATCGCCTGTAGAAATGTCCATAAACATGCTTTATTGATGTTTTTTTATGATGTGTAAGAATATTTTTGACTTAATTATATTACGTAGGTACGTTTAACAACAAAAAAAATGTATAATTTCCAATTTTCGAATATGTTCTTTTATAGAAAGGAAAATTTCCTATAACTAGGTATTTCATAAAAATATATAATATTATGTTGTTGACAAATTTCTGTCTTCTGTATGGTAAATATTTGATGATGATACTGTCTACCTTTAGAGATCAATTAAAACTTTTCGATAATGTAATGTAAAAAAAAGTTTTTGTAGGAAATAAAGAAAAATAATTATCAATAATATAGCAGAATATTATTACCCAAATATATAATATAAATCTATAAACATCACACAATCACTCAAAGTCAAACATAAAACAAACTTTAGTTCCTTATACCTACAATATAAAATATTAAATACCATATTTCGTCTAATACTAACTAATACTAATCAATTATTTTTCAGGACGAAGAAATCGATGAATTGATATATCGACTACAAGATCTCAAGCATCAAAACTTCTACGATGGTAATTTTTATAAATTTCTAATTAAAAAATAATTATTAAAAAAAACTGATATTAAAAAAAAAAAAAAATATTTTTCACAACAACAAATATACAAATTGCTCGAACAACTGAAACTCTATATATATATATATTTAAAACACATTCCAAAAGTGTATACACTATGTCTTTCAACTATATTTACTTATATATATATATACTACCACCACCATCATCAACCCCTTATGTACAACACAATGTGTAATTTTGTCCAACTGTGATGTTTTTCATTTAGAATATTCTAAATCTCATGAGAATTTTCTATATGATGTAGGTAACATTTTCTATGTTTTATTCACACAAAAGTAATTGAAGACAAAAAAAAAACAAAAAAAACAAAAAACCTAACTGTAGTGAATCAAAATGTGTTGTTATACTATATTTGAATTGTACTGTAATTTAGCTACATACGTGTTTTATGTTCTATAATAATATAGCTGTTTGTCACAGGTACGTACAAAACTTCTTATTAGTTCTTTTCTTTTCTTGTCAAATTGTTTTATTCATAATTTATTTATTTATTTTTTTTTTCTAAATGCAAAATGGTATGCGGGTTTGGCTTATATACTTTTTAATCATGAAAATTAAATAAAATGGAGGAACAACAATAACAAAACCGGTTTAGTTAATTTTCCTGATTAAAATTTTATTGTTTAATATTTATTTATTTAATTGTATCATATACCACGTTTACATGCAGAGTTGAAAGATCGCGTTAAGATCGAGTTAGGATCGAGTTGAAACAAGTTTGAAAAATCAGCTCAAATTCAACTCGCGTTTATATGACACCATTTCAACTCAACCCAGTAAGAAAATTAGAGTCGAGAAGTCAAGTCAACCTTGTTTTGAATCGACTCGCATTTATATGATCATTCAATCCTGGTGGAACCGGAGTTCAACTCAGCATATAAACGTGGTAACAGTTGTAAAATATCTACATAGTTTAATAGCAAAATTATTTATTATACGCACTTTTCACCAATTTTTGATTATAACACTCTCCTAGTTCTCCTAGTTCTCGTTCCTAGCAAAGTTTTTGGACACACGCTTTTGATATCGGTTTTGTTCGGTTGGCCATAGCAAGGTGCAACCAATTTGCAACCAATTCACAACCAAATTGCAACCAATTATCCAACATATACATATAAATATTAATCAAATGGCAACATATTATGAAACGTTGGTGGTACGTTACCAAAACTCAAATCGTCACTATTTACGTTGGCTATTGCGTAACGATTTACGTTATGTTTGTTCATTGTTGCAAACTACATACACTCTGGGTATCAAGAGAATTCGTAAAAATTCCCATAAGAAATAATGGTCATTTTTACGACTATTATTAATGACAAGAAGTGTACACACCAGCCAGAATGTTTATAAACACTACACAAGCTTCAATCTAACTTTTGCGTGGTCTGTGTTCCCGTTTTGTTGATTAATTTTTTTGTGCTTTGAATTATAAATTTTTTCTCACAAACAATTTTCTGACAAGATAGTTTGGCCATTGTGTATTGATCATCCACAGAGAATTATATTTTATTTAAATTTTTATATCCATCATAATCACAAGTTTCCCAAAGTTTCTTTTAAGCTTTTAAAGTGACTTGTTCTTTTATTTGTAAAGAAAAACCATAAGGCAAAAAAAAAAAAAAGGAAAATGTTGATAACCTTTTTTCGGTTTTAAAGCATATATGTATACAGGGTGATCTATTTTAGTATAGAGGGTTTAATATTATAAAAAAAAACTACCCTTGCCTTCAGTTTTAGCAATTTGAAAAATATCGATCACTGAAATGGTCATAACTATTGACAACGCTCAACCGATTTTCATCATTTTAAACTCAAAAGAAAGACAATCGCTCAATCTGCAAAAAACTTTTTATTGTCTTTTTCTGTGGGATGCATCATTTTTAAGCTGTTGTTAGTCAAAGTAAAAATTTTTTTAAAACTCTACAATTTTTTTAAAAAAAATTTAATTTTTCTTAAAAAACTTTCATTTTGTTTTTTTGTTTTCTTTTGTATTCTTTGATTTGTTCTAATAAATACCTACAAACTGTTGTAATGCCATTGGTCGATCTGTAGGTATTACTAGTATTACTATAATACAATAAAATAATACAAAATTGAAAGCGGAAAAAAACATAATGACTTTTTAAGAAAAAAAATTGACGTTGACGAATAATGGGTAGGATTTCTGAAGACTCGGGTATTTTTCTTGAAGACTCACCGAATCCGAGTTCAAAGAACTTGAACGTCAAAGGTACGGATAAAAAATTACGATCGATTATCTTCGATATCGTTAAAAAAAGGATCACTTGTTCAAAAAAACTGTATGACGATCAGGAAAACATCAATACATTAAAATGGATGTGTATATTTTGCATCTGAAATAATTCAGGCTTAAATAGAGTTGAAGTTTTGTTATAAGTATGCGCGAGATAATATGATCGTATGGAAAAGGGGCTTTATAGAAGAGATCGTAAAAATGATTTTATTTGTATTTCTATATTTCTAAAAAGTGTGTTGGTTTGCAATTTTTATTTCTTTTACTTGCAGACATAGAGGAGAGTGGGTATAACTTACATGACGAATTGCAAATTTTGTAAATCATAATCACATTAAACTGCATCCAGATGAATTGTTTCTCAATGGTTTTAATACAAATTTTCATTTAAAATTTCAAAGACTCGGACTCGCTGAATATTAGAGTCGAGTCCCGAGTCCGAGTAATTACCCATATACACGGCGAGTCCGAGCCGAGTCGAATCCAGAAACCCCCTAATAATAGTCGAAAAATGATACATCCCACAGAAAAAAAAATAAGACATTTTTTGTTGTCTTTCTTTCAAACTTAAGATAATGAATTTTCCAACAGTTATAAGTGATCGACATTTTTCAAATTGCTAAAATTTAGGCAGCAGTCATTTTCGGACATTATGGTCTAGTGAAATTTTTTTTTAATATTAACCCTTCTATACGCCCATATATAAGTATGGACTATCCGAAATAGATCACCCTGTATGTCCATAAATTTGCAAAAGAAAGAATGGAAGAAAACTTTTCGTCTATTAGATAGACATTACTGTTTTCCTATAGTTACAACAACTTTCATGTGTGTGTTCTTGTTCTTGGAATATTTGCTTCTGCTATTAATAGAAAATTTAGGAAATTTAGGAATTCGGAGAAGAAAGATCAACAAATATTTTTTAGAAAAAAAATTAATATTTTTGGACATAAACAAACAATTAAATTAAATTTTCATTTTCATTTTCGCATAAAAAATTCATAAGAAAACAAATATGGCTTCATTTTTTATGTAGATATTTATGTACAGTACATAAGTAATTTATAATTGTTTTTTTCTAGAAATTAATTTATGTGTGTATCTCATCATGTCTGGTATGGTTAATGTTAAACGTTCTTCTATACTATATGTATGTATTGTATGTATGTGTATATGTAAGTATGTGTCCTTTTTTACACTTATCCCACTGCTTATCGTTAAAACAATACACACAAAACATATAAATACTATGTGGTGTACTGATGCTTGTTTAAACCTCCTTATATATTATATATACAGACATTTAGACATCCAGGTCGAAAAGGCTGTTTTTTTCTACCGAAACACACGACAAACAAAATGAAAAACTCTATGTCAATTTCATATCCCAAAAAAAACTTACAGGTGATGAAATCAGAAAATATGATTCCACAACCAACAATAATGATGGATATGGAACACGAAGTCTCGATGCAATTGGCGGCGGTAATCTGATCCGTGGCATTAATGGCCGTAGTATCGATGCGATTGGTGGTGCAAATTTGTTGCGTCAAATGAATCCGATTGGCCATTCGCTACGAAGTTTAGATCAAATTGGTGGCGGTAATTTGATACGATCACTTGATACGACCCGACATTTGGTAAGAAGTTTAGATTCAATTGGTGGCGGTAATTTGGTAAGAAATTTGGATCATATTGGTGGAGCCCATTTACTGAAACGTACCATTGACTCCATTGGCGGAGCCCATTTGCTCAAACGAGCTGTTGACTCATTGGGCGGTGGATATTTGCTTAAGTAGATGCAAAGAAAAGAGCCACGCATACAAAGAAAAAAGAACAGGAAATTCTTTATCACTTTTAAAATAAAAACAGAAGAAAAAAAAAATAAATATAAATATTTACTATAGGGTGGTTGTGGGATGGTAGATGTAGATGTACCTATTCCCCTTCTTCTTTTTTTTTTGGTTGTTGTATAAACAATTTTAATTTTACCATTTTAGATATAGAAATTCTTCTTTACTTGCAATAAATATGGTTTTTCAGTAAAATTCTTGTTTTTGCCGTTGTTTGCGTGCCCATTCGACAGAATTAAATTAAAAACAAATATTTTTTGATTAAAAATAAAGTCAATCATAAACATTATTGTGAGTGGTTTTCTTATATAAAGATTCTTGAGTGATATCTAAAGAAAGTGTGCACAAAATTACATTGCAATGGTTTGTTTAACCAGTATTCTTACAAAAGGATTATTTTGTTAAGATTTTTGTTTGTTCACAATAACAACATTAATTCGTGTACAAATGTATTTTACACAGTGGGTATAAAAAGTATTCAAGAATTTTACAATAATACTTCATGAAAGAAATAAACAATAAAAAAAAACTCTAACAGGAACGGTAAGGATATGTAGTCAGATAACTATAGGAAGAGCTTAATTACTATTAGATCACAGACAGAAACAGTATATCGATTTGGTCTTGGACAAAATCAACGTCTGATTCACTTTAATCTTAGGATTACTATAAATTTATGATTCCTATGTATCGTAGTATATTAAATTCCACTTTTGTACCTTACATACCATAGGTAAGTTATGTTTTTGTTCCATCTTGTGCCAATGAAGAAAATAAATTACAAGAAATTAATCTAATCCGGAATTGGGATTCTCATAACAAACCATAGTCATTACAAATAAAGATTAGTAATTCTTAATTGACAAATCTATTTGGATGTAAATGAACAATTCTAATTGGTAAATATTGTTGGTTTTCAGGATAAACAATTAGGAGATTATAAATTCGATTTAATTATGATTTTTTATTTAATTTGGATACTCGTTTTATATCTATAATAGAGAGGGTAGAGGTAATCTAAATCAAATCAGGACTGGATTACCTTTATAAGTATGAAGGTAAGTTTAAAATATCTTGAAGCAAAGCTTTACTTATGTGGACCGATCAAATGGCTCAGTGGTAGAGGTAATACCCTTGGAACAGGAGGTCTCGGATTCGATTTCTTTTGGGAGTAAAATATTGAAGTGTTTTTCTCTTGTACGCAATTTCAATCTGTAGATCGAAAAATGTAGGTCCAGGGCATCATTTCAAGGAATAACTGCTGGTTGTCGATTCAACGAGGAAAACACTTCAAATGTTAAAAGAAAAAAAAAAAATCTTGAAGTATAAACATTTTTTTGGAATTTTACAATTGGAGTGTTTTTAACTGTAAAAACAAATTGACCGCTCTGATGAATGCTCTTTACGTGTTACGCCAAGGCCTCTCCAGGGCTGTGCTGCCATTGATGATGATTACTTAAGTACATACAAATTTCAATAACAATTACAATATTAGAATAGTTTTGATTTGGCATATGGCGTACGTCAAGGATCACATTTAGGAACACTTTTTTTTGTTATTTATTAAAGATGTGTTTATTAATAAATGTTTTACATATTACTAAATTGTCCAAAAACAAGCCGATGTGCCTTCTTGAGTTTAAATCAATTCGATATTATTCTATCGATCATTTGTTTAGAAATCGGTTTACTGAAATTTTCCGAATTATATCGAAGGTACTGAAATGTACAAAACTAAAAATTCTTTGATGAAACAACTTCAATATTCATACAAATTAAGAATTTAACATTTTCATAGTACCTAACGTTAATTCTCCTCATCATTTGCTAAACTCTTTTATCTAGCCTTTGATATTTTACACCATTTGTATCCTTTATTCTATTTGGGCATATATTTTTAACTTTATCGAATTTTTACACTAAATTGTTTTTTGTATCTAAGGGAAAATATGTATATACTTCAACAATATTTGACTTTACATACATAACATATAGCATACAGGCATTTTTTATATAGGGGAAAATCATCTGAACGCACAAGATATATTAGGATTTTATTGAATGTGACCATTATTCAATTACTTTCAAAAAGTGAGAGATCACCCTAAATTTTAGTCGATAGGAAGGTTGATAAAACATGATGAACTAAAAAAACTTAAGAAAGTGATATTAATTTGTTTATTTATTCAAATAAAAATATGAGATAGAATTTGTTATATATCGTCTATGTAGAGATGAAGAGCAAACAGTCATTATCTACACTTTTGTCGAAAACTCGTTTTTTTACATTTTCCAATTATCTTTCTATTGTAGAATTCGATATTTTTCTATCTTTATTACTTACTAAGAAAAATTAAAGAAGAAAGGAGATGGGAGGGGGGGGGGTGCGTGTTAAAAAAAATATAGCTATTGAAATAAATATTTCTCTAATGTATTTCAAAACTTTATTTTCTAAAATTATATTTTTTGTCATTTCGCGCATTGCTAGTTCGGACTTAACTAAGTTTTTAAGCGCATTCTATTCATGTCACACCTCCAAACGAATTCTATGATGGAAAAACTGCGTTCAACAAACGCATTACTGATAGGGATAGATATTAGTTTGGACACTGGGTTCAGAAAGATGGCACGGCAGTTTAAAAATATAATAAGAAAAAGTAGTTTGCATATTAATTAAGAGAAAAAAATAATGATAAAATTTAGAATATGTTATTTCGTTAATTCTCTCAGACCCAGAGAATTTCATTGTAAACCCGGCGCACGGAGAATAAACGCCAAATTCGAAGTCTCCGAGTCAAAGTGACGGTGTTGGCATCCCTAGTTAAAAGTGTATACAAAAGGCCTTATATAACTCAAAATGTAGATAGTGAGTTTTTGTTCTACATAGACGATATATAGAGTGAAAAACTTTTAAAAGCTGCAAAGTAAATAATTTCCGTTGAATTAAATTATAGTGACTAACTAACTACATTTATTTTTCATTTTGTTTACAGGGTGTTTTAAAAATTTTTAGTTTATTTATTTACAACAATTATTGAAAATCTACTGTACACAAATTCTGGCGTACATCTTAATTCTGAAAATATCAAATCCTTCTAAATAAATTCCTTTTTTCATGTCAAGTATCCATTTGGTGTAGGTTTCATGTTTAAATGCCATTCCGAAATTCTTTATTGTAAGTATTTGGATAAATTTTGTTGAAAAAACTCTGGGTATATTTGGTAAATTATCATGTTCAAATTGTTGAGAGGGCGGGAAGGGGGACGATTTGTGGATTAATCGTACATCCATCTTGATGTCGGGGTAAGTATGAATTATTTATTTTAAATTAATTATCATTAAATCGAAAATACATTTCTTCATCTTGGTACTGCCATATTATATTTAGAATATTAGTGAATTTTAAATATAGCAGAACGACTGTAAAATGTGTGTATCTGTATGGGTAAGTAAATAATAGTAGTGAAGTCGCATCAAATTAATTTACCAATTAAAAACAGGTGATTGTTGCAAAATATTAATTTTCTATAGTTTTATAGAGTATAAAAGTTCTTTTTCTTTAATTATGTAAGTAGATAATTTTTAATTAATTAAAAAAATTAAGTTAACTTTTAAGGTTAATTCTAAAAAATTTTACTATTCACTAAAATTGGACTATTCATAACTATAGGTAAAAGATTAATAATAATTATTTGGTACTATCTCATAGCAGCATACTCTCAAATTATCCATTTTTATGATTAAGTTAAAAATCTAGAACAATTTTAATGGGCGAACAAAACCGGAATATGGTGCACTTTCCATTCGGACCTCAATAAACCGGTTCAATCAACACCATGGACATAGATCATCAAAATGAACTGATATATAACAAAATCCAAAAAAAATTAAATGCGATGGTTCTGTAATAGAAACATAGATGCAAAAATGGAAATTTACTTCTGATGTCCTATATACGACAAAAAGGATGCCACTAAACTTAAATGGAGCACATCTACAAGACCCTGACTGAGACCCTGACTGCTATACAATTCAGGATGTTGGCCAATGAGAATGATTACAGATAGGCCAGTAGCGTTACATTATGGCGTTAAATATACGCATGCACGCAGAGTCTCTAAAGGTTATCCCAATAAATGAAAAATTTACAGCTGGTAGATTGCGTCTGTAGGGAAATATTACTAGAAGTGGAACGATACAAACCAGGTCACCAGGAAAAAATTACCTGACTGAGAATTGTATAGAAAAGGATCTGAAGCGATAAAACTTTGAAAATACGATAACGCAGGATAGAAAAATCTGGCGTCTCAGTATACATGTAGAACAGACACAATTTAAATGGGAAGTCGAGAGGTCAATAAGAAGAAGATTATTAACAAAAAAATGACAGTCCACCATTTTGGCGTTAAAGAGCTTATTACTACCTTATTACTATTATTAGGATCAAAAATAGCTGAAAGAGAGCAAAACAACAATTTCACTCTCTGAGAGTTCTGAGAGTTCTCAACAAATTCAAATAACAATGCACAACTTGTCAAGCACTTCTCCCGAGAGAGATTATGGCGGCCATTTTCTTTTAAACTGAATCGTATTGTTTGTGCTTTTTCTTTCTCTGGTTTTTTCTTCTTTGTAGATTGTATATAATCTAAATCGATACAGGTACAAGTGGAACTGATTTTACATCTCACATTGAAATTGAATTGAAATTCTTAAAAGGTCAAGCGTTATGGTCAATTGTAAAAGGTATTTGGTATATGATATTTGAAACCCAACTTGAATTGATGATAAATAACTAGTAAACTACATTTGGAGTTCAACTAAAATAAATAAAACATCCTCAAATCTCCAAACAATAATTAATTAAAATATTATTTAATGAATGACAATATTAAGTCCCACAGTTAAACACTTAATTCCTTTATAACTTAACTATACATAATTATATTATTTAGGATATTTTTTCTTTGAAATGTCCAAAAAAACACATAATCCAATATAATTTGAGCCCGAAAACTTTATTAAAAAAAAGGTTATCCTACCTCAAATTACTTTACCTGCTTCCCTTTAAATAAGTAATAAGCGGGATTTCTTTTGTTTTTCTTCGTCAGGAAAAATCATCAACCAAAAAAAAAAGAAAAAAACCTTCTGGCCATAATCGCAATCAAGCAAAATTAATACACTTTTACAATTTTCATTAATAATATACGAAATGAATTTTAGACTTCGGAAAATCTACCCGCCTATTCTCTCTGTCCGCAAATACAAACAGAGCATCTGTAAAATTAACCAATTAAATATTATCCATTTCATTGAAACTAAATAAAAGTGTACTTAAGAGTTGAACTTATTAAAAATGGAAACGGAAAAGGGAAAATCGTATTTATTTTCCGGTTCTATGTATATTTCCCATTTCTTTTTTTTTTGTATAATAAGCATCTTGATACTATTCCAATTATTTGCGAAACATTGAATTATGGTAATTTACATTCATTTTTTCACAAGAAACATAATTCATCATTAATTTACATAATCTGAATATTTAAATTCATTGAATTCAATTGAATGTTTCCAACTACAAAAGATAATTGATCACTTTGATTTTTGAAGTGGTACAAAGAAAATTGTCGATTCTGTGTACTTACATGTAATGGTCGCATTTTATGGTAAATAGTTGGTACAAACTTCACTTTTTAATAAGTATACGAACTCCAAATGTTTTCTATCATAAATGAAAATGAACCATTGAAATCGAACACAACGAGAATGAGCCGCATAAAAAATAATGACCAAAAATTCAATGCGTTGTGGTAGCAATACGAGCCTGAGTAAAAATTCTGACACTTTAGGTTCCGTTCCCTACAATAAATTAGGTCAGGATTTCCAAAACAAAATCTTATCAGCATAATATATCAAAAATTTCTTAAAAAGTTAAATAATAATTATGATTGTATGAAAGTAACAGCGGCAATTTAAATCTAATGCTCCTGATCACTATAAGCTACCACAGTAGGGTGGTCAGAGTATTGGACGCCCAATCCAAAGGTCAATCGGTTCGATTCTAGGTCAGAGGGTACAGGGATTATTTTCAGGTCAAATTTGTACTGTTACTTTCTTACAATCATCAAATAAATGAACTATGAATTTGTTGGCATATTCCTAAGCTAGAACATCAAAGTCGAATTAAAATATTGATATTAAATATTCTCAAATTACAAGTTTAACTTACACTTTGATTAATTACTCCCAAAAAAAGAAAAAAGAAACTTTCAATGATGCTGTGAACACAAAATTACTTGACGTTTCTTCATTTGCAATGTTTTCGATACTCAATTCATGGTCGGCCATTTTACATTTCAAATTAACCCTTTCGAAACGTTATCATTGTCGTTATTTAATTTTTGTTAAAATTAGAAAAACAACCGTATAAATATAAAACAAAACATCCAATAAAAATTCATATCAACGATTCGTTACCTGAGTGCCTGAGTGTAAAATGTACTCAAACGAAAATAGAAAATAACACAAAAACCAATTTTCTCATGTAAATTACCCAGTATGGCTAAAGAAAACATTACATAAAATTAACGATAAATAAAACTAAATTGTGTATAAAGAAAATATGACGGTGGGGATTGGGCATGTTTGTTTTTGAACCATTTTCTATTTTCTTTTTGTTATTCATGTTTAACAACCGATAAGTAGAGAAAATCGTTTAAATTGAATTTATAGCACGATTGTTATTTAAAAAAAAATTACAGGTGATTTTTATTACGATAGATGTTTCCTACTTTCAATTCAATTAAATTATAGTAGACGGAAGGGAGATCGGTCATTTTTTTTTAGCACGCAAACCATACACTCATAATTTAATGAATTAAATTTTTGTAAGGTTTATTAATTATGAAGAACGTGATTTAAATCAAATTACAAAGTAATTATCAACTGAGTTATGGCTGTTGTGTAAATGAAAAAAATATTAAAAATTGGTTACCTTCTACTCTTTGATTTGTGTTAATAGAACAAACCCGTAAACATATAGTCAATGTCAATATATCATCATATACAGTATAAGGACAATGAACTTGGGTCGATATATATTTTTCAGAATTTTACACAAAAATGCGTCTGACTTAGTCAATATTTATCCGATTTGGCTGAAGTTTTGCACAAACAAGCACGATAATATTTCCAACAAGATTGTCGCGATCTTTATACGTTTCTTTTGAACTGTAGTTCATCTTTTTCTTTAAATATGTTATATTTGTATTTAAAATAACGAACACGCACAGTTTTCAGTAAGATTATTGATTTAGCGAATTTTTAAATTTTTTTTTTCTTGAATTTCAAATTTAAGAGTAAAAAGTATTTTAAAAGTAGTCAGCCTAAGTATTGTCCCGAAGTAGCTTGGTCCATACTAATAAACGTTTTTTCTTCATCCTAATAGTCAATTTTATTGCATGTTTGTGCAAAATTTCAGCCCAATCGGATAAAAAGTGACTAAGTTAGACGGATTTTTGTGAATATTTTACCTTGTAGGACCAAGTTCATTGTCCATATGCTGTAATAATCATAAATATAGGCGATCACGACATACAGGCACAATGTGCTGATATAATTATGGAATATCCGCAAATAAAATCAATTCCACTGATAACGCATATTGAATATGATCAAGGTGGAACGATCAAAGACCTAATATGCTGTGACCGCAATTTTAGTAATAAGTCAAAGTAAATAAATGCGGCAAAATAATCGGAATCACTATCACTATTCAATTATAATCTACCGTGCAAGTGTCCTGATTATTATTGATCATTTCTGATGTAGAACCAAGCGAAATAAATATTATATATCTTGTATATTACAACATTTATATTTATGATGAGCCATCTTAAGGCGATCTAAGTCACATCTTCCAGATTCCGGAATTCTGTCCATAACACGTTGAGTCATCTGTATTTCTGAAGGATCTTATTCGACAGTTTCTTTAAAAATGAAAGAATTTGATAAAATTAAATTTCATGAGAGCAATAATAATAAGTCTCTTTTCAAAGAAACAAGGCTAACGATAATTAATAATTTCTATCACTATCATATCGCTCATCAAATCCAACAGGGTCATATCTCATAAATGATCAATTTCGAGTTATCTATATCGGTGGATTGCTCTTAATCTGAACTTAAACTGTAAAAACTTCTTATCTGTTACTTTAATGACTCGCCGCCACTCGCCAGGGAGCATTAGAGTCGTTCTTGTGTCTCTTTCTTTTGTTCAGTAATTTATACTCGAGTGAGTTTTTTTTTTTTTTTGAGATATGACTCTGTTGTATTTAATGAGCGATATTGTACACATTAAACAAATTATTATTTTTTCTTCACCATGCTTACCAAAAGACCATGAATATGGACCATCCGAAAATGGGTATGGAAACAGGTATTCACTAATTTTCACATATTCTGTGTAGATTACTAAAAGAATATTTTTTTTTTTTATTCAGCAGATCACAACTACACCGAGTCATCGACTTAGATCGAAAACCACTACTCTACGATTACTATGCAAACACCCTAAATCCCATCTATCACAAACGTAATTTTGACGAAATTGACCGGTCCAGCTTAAGTGGTTTTCATGTAAAACGAAATTTTGACGAAATTGATCGAACCGGCCTAAGTGGTTTTCATACGAAAAAGAATTTCGATGAAATTGATCGTAGCTCACTGAGCGGCTTGGTGCATCGTAAACGCTATGCCGAATCATATCCAACGTTGGGCATGCGATTTGATGAAATCGATCGCAGTGCATTTACCGATTTTATGAAACGTTACTATAATGGTGATCGTTCGGCAACTGGTGTACCGGCTACACAAGATGGTGGTGGTGCTAAAAAAGTGTCTCAACTGGATGAAATCGATCAGTATAATAGTATTGGTCATGGTTATGCAAAAAAGAATTTTGACGAAATTGATCGAAGTGCATTGAATGGTCTTAAGAGGAAAGTGCGAAATGCCAATGAATTACAAACAAAAGAACCACACTCACGATTTCCAAAAGATTAAAATATTTATATTTATTATGAATAATAAGATATTAGCAAGATTTAATGCAAAAAAAAAATGATTGATTATCATAATTATATTGTAAATGAAAAATTATGTATTTTATTGAAATTTTTATTATTAAAATGAATAAATCGAAGTTTTGAAGTTAAATTATAATGCAAATGCGATCGTATTCTTTCCTGTTTGAACAGTTCCTTTGGAGAAATTACAAATTATTTAGACTTCTATAGAAGTCAACAATTTACTATATTTTATTATAACTAATCCTTTTCGCCCGCTGTCATATTGAGGTTTTAAAATTAAAAATAAACTAAATCAACTGGTATTTGTCTAAGTACCTCGATCTTAGTCTACAAAATAAAGACAATAAAAAAACTTTCGTCAGTAGAAATAAAAAAAAACCAAAAAAACACGGATTTACAATCCACCCTAAAAAAAATCTTTTTATTCCCGATTAGATAAAAATAAGTTAGACCACAGCACAAATAAATAAAGTAGCAAGGGTAAATGTTATTAATTTTTTTAATTTAACAATAATAATGTATGTACATTATACGGAAATAAGAC
>JANSTT010009490.1:0-25478 GCA_026745375.1 Platyura marginata | reverse complement strand
TTGTATTTTACTTCCGGTTTTTGATTCCACTTCCGGTTTTGCACAATAACTCAAGAACGCGAAAATGAAATATGAAATATCTTTGGAGATTAAAACATTATCACATGATGTACAATTTAAATTTCCGAAAATAAGAAAAAAATAAAAAAAAAATATTAACAAGATGGCTTGAAAACATTTTACTGATTGCTGCGGTAAAAGCAATTTAAGACATTTTTAAAGAATGTTTTTGATATAATGTAAATAGATATGTATATATAGGAAGATAGGTAATTGCTATTCTGCTATGAGAATTTTATAAAAACACGCAAAACAAAAAAAAAAAAAAAATAGATTCTAATTACGATAATTACAAAAGATTTATATAATCAGCAAAAAGTGATGATATTTCTCGTTTTACTGAATAACAATGTTAAATTAAAAAAAAAAATATATATATAGAAAAAAGTTGCTTTTTATGCATAAGAACAATACAAAAAATCGGTCTCATTTTCAATTAAATTTTATAGTTCCTTTCCCTTTTGAAATTTGAAACAGAAACACGAAACTCTGTGTCTAATTTACAAAAGACTGTGCCGACATACAGCACTTATGCTTTATCAATATACAACAAGTAGTAGGTCCAATAGCATGTCTGAATGGGTCGTTTAAATGGCGATAAACAATAATAATTAAATTTAATTAACCCCATTGTCTCTTTTAAGGGGTGAATGAGTTCTAGACATTACAGCTTAATTGCCAACCTAATTTAGTGTTTTATGGCCTAAAGTTTTTTTTTTTTTATGTATTGAGGGAACAATATTATTACCTAATCAACGGTGTATTTAGAAAAACAAAAAAAAAAAATTTATATATTTTCATGAGATTGTATAATGTATATGGAGATGTTTTTTGTTTTCAATTTTTTTTTTCTTTTTTGTTCCCTTGTTTTATTTGTGTTTGTCTCTCTTTTGAAGACATACATAAAGACATAAAGAGTGTGTGTACAAAACAATACTCGAACCGGATAAAATGTAAACAAACATATGTCGAGATGTGTAAATATTACAAGAAGCACTTGAAAAAGGAAAATTATAACAATACCATATCTCTCTAGACAAACCAACCCCTTTTGAAGGACCCATTATCTGTTGAGTTTTATCTCTCTTTCAAATGTTTGGTATAGTACTTTGGTGAAAAATATCGGTTTGATATTATTTTATTAAAAAAGAAAAAAAATCCTTCAATATTTTAAAATTTTTGTTTAATATTGTCGGGTTTTTTCTATGCTCTCATCTATTTGGTATAAATATTCATGCGTAATAATTTCTTTTTTATACATTAAAATTCGTTTTATACCCTTTTAATGAGACCACCTGGTAAACAAATTTATTATTACAAAGTTGAAAATTTTATTATACACACCTAAGAAGTATATGCACATTGCACATATTCGTGTGTATTTGTAATTATTTTTAAATTTTAGCATTCAAAATTTATCATAGAGTATTTTGTATGCAAATTCCAAAATTGAATTTTATAGTAAAGAAATCATCTGGCTTAAAAAATGTCTTTTTCTTTCTAATTACTTTATTTTGTTTATACATATTTAAAAAAACTATAGTACAATTACTAAGAAAAGTTGCTTACAAATAATATACAGTGGCGAAAAAAAGAATTCGGAAAAGACTGTCATTAATATAAAACGTCACTAAAATAATTTACAACATTTACAACACAATGCCACTTTTGGGGATTTTCCTACAAGTTGACGTCAAAAGACACTGTTGTAGACTATAGTAAAATTGTAGAATGTCACATTTAAGTGGTAAGTCCGAATACTTTTTCCTTTAATTTTATAATTTAAAATAATCCAAAAATCAATTTCTTTTTTAAAAGATTTATTTTTTTAATTATTGGAATATGAATAATTTTGAAAGTTTTATTAGAAAAACGAATTATGTTGATTGTTTATTTGTTGTTTTTATATGGGGTTTTGCACCTTTTTTTTTGTTGCTGCTATTTTATTGAACAAACTCAACCATATTGTTCCTCCTCTCTAACTGTGAATGTAGCCTTTCCATATTTATAAAAAAATATTGGCAACAAAAAACAAAAAAACAATTCCATTCATCGATTTTAGGCTATGTCGTTTATATCCAATAGAAGAAATTCCTAATATTCGACTTTTTCATAAAAAAATATGCAATGCTGCTATTTTTATGAACACAGCTGTATCATTGAACTACTCATTTATTTCAACAATTTGGCACGACATAAACTGTTAGAAAAAGTTCCGCCATTTTGTTATTTTTTAGTCAAAGGAATTATCTTAGTTCGTGCAATAGAGAATTTCTCCTACAGATTAATAATCACATTAATATTATTTTTTTCGGATGAGCCGTTTGGCCGAAATAATTTACGCAGTCGATTATCATCACTTTTTTCACTTATTTTTCGTAAAAAAACATTTCGTATGTTAGTGTGAAAATATAGCTGAAAAGTTTAAATAATAAACTTCTTTGTCTTCTTTAAAAAAAAAAATCATTGAAAATCAAGTCAAGTCAAACGAAAATTTTCTCTAACTTCCTATTGTTTTTACGAATATTTTACCACAAATCTTCACGTCAATAACATTTTTTAAAGACATGGAAATACGATGAAGTCATTACATTTATAATAACTATGGTAACAGAAAAATGACCGATTCTAAAACAATTAAAATAATTACAGTGCATAGGTACATATATGTATATGTATGTATGTAGGTATACACCGGTACGAATAACTATAAAAATAAAATACAAAAATATGATGTTCAACGATTTTTCTGTCCTTTTTAGAAATTCTCTTTTGCACGCAACACAAATTTTTCAAATTCTAACAACTCTATTAACAAATATTAACAAAGTTCTAATTTTTAATTTTTCAGTCATGAAATCAAATTAAAAAAAAAAAAAAAAAACTAAATGTATTGTTCAAAAGCTGGCTAACCACTTAGAGACTTAGTTTTCTAAGCAATTACATACATACATACATATATATACATATGTATGTATATTGTAATAATAAACAAGTGCGACCAGCGTGAAATATATAATCCAGCAATGAGCCTATTATAATTAAGTTTCGGTCAATGTTATGTTATTAAAATGTCCATCTCACGACTTACTATTATTAGAATTTAAATTTAATTATATTAAAAAAGAATAAGAATTGAATAAGAGATAAGTAGTTTGAAAAAATGTATAGAACCATATATGTATGTATATTTAAGAATATAATTTGTTCTCAATAATATTAGAATATGTAATACATGAGTAAATCGTGAGAAACTAAAATATTGTAGTACACAAAAAAAAGAAAAATAAATAAATAAAAAATAAACAAATAACTCTTTTTTTATTATTATTTATCTATACTATACCTACAAGACTTGTGATATCATTAAAATATCATCGTTTCATACCTATAACTATAATACTACAAAAATTATAGAGAACTTGAAATAAGAAAAGAAAATACTCGAAGATATCTAAAGAAATAGAAAAAAAAAATTATTTGATTTGAAACTGGATAAAAATTTGAATCGATCAATAAAAGATTCTCCGTATACTAATGAGAAGGCATTTTATAACGATTGTTATTTTTATACATTCAGAATTTTTTTTTTTATTCTTTTTTCTTTTTTGAATTTTTTTTTCTTTTTTTTTTTTTTGGTTTTTGAAAAGATTTTTTGATATCAAGATTACCACAAAAGAGATTCCTCTTTTTACCAGTGCGACCGCACGTAAACAGATACAAAGCTGAACGAATATAAAAGGTTTACTCGTCATTGTATGTAATATTTTGTTGATTAGTTTTAAATGATCATGTCAAATGAAAAAAAAAAAAAAAAAAAAAATTTCTTATACTTTTCTTTTATAGCAAAGCCATTGTTGATTCTTTGGTAATTTAGATATAATTATTGATTTATTAAGCTGGTTTTACATTTGTACAGAGAGTATACCGTCTCAAATAAATATTGATATGTATGTGTATACATATATGAGGTATACTTATTCTTATATAATTTTATTTTTCTTTTTATTTCATTTGCGTCTTTGCGGTTATTATAGAGATAGACGAAGCAGATATGTATACATACGGATATGATTAATCTTCAATTGATTCATTCAGTTTATTTTTACCTGTAGTCGATTTGCTTTGAAAATATTGTAGAATGACAATAAAAATAAAAATATGATGTCGCAAAATAATTTACGTACTACGTATGTACGTATATTAAGTAAGTACCTATGAAAATCCTATATGGATGCTAATATTTTGTGAATTATTTTTTTGTAATAATGTAATTTGTACTTCAATGTCAGTTTCGGCAAATTGAAAGTATAAAAATGAACTTTAGGCCTCTTTTGTAGTTAACTATTTACTTAACCTAATCATTTTGTTATCAGTTTATGCTTATGTATGTACATTGTACATATATGAATTTTTGATATGTATAAATACAGTGCTGTGCATAAAGATAGGTGTAAAGGCATATTTTGTATGAAAAAGTCGAAATTCAGTAATTTCTACTAAGTACTTATTTATTAGGATTATCTGTAACTGCATTCATAGATTTCTCAGATGCATCATTTTTTCTAAGTCTGTGAATTTTTTTTAAATTTTTAGTGCTATTTTTTAAAACAAATATTTTTTGTGTACACCAACTAGTAAGATAGAAATAAGAGAATAGAAAAGAGGAAAAAAAAGTGCGAAAAATATTTATTGAAAAAAAAAGCATGAAACATTGAAAATAGAACCATTTGTGCATATTATATGCGTGAAGGGGTTAATTTATTTGTAGTTAATAGATCGGTGTTGATTTATCCATATTATTGCTTAAAGTAATACATCCTCTCTATCAGTAACGTAGCGTGGGTTTTATTTTTGCCTATACAAAGTACCTTTGAAATTCGTACTTTAATCCGTCTATCTTGATTAATTGTTTTAATATTATAACTAAGATAATCTTACTTCAAGTAAAATTTTATTTTCAATCTTTTTTGCCTTATAAATTTTTTTTTAACAAAATATTGAGAAAATCATTAAAAACTGCGTATTCTGCAAGCTTAATTAGGTATCCATAGAGAAATTCTCTTGCAGAATACCCAGTTTTGAATTGCATATTTTGATGATTTTTTCGAAATTTTGTTAGAAAATCGAAAAAAATTTGTAAGACAAGAAAGATTAGAATTAAAATTATACTTGAAGTAAGATTATCGTAGTTATAATATTAAAACAATTAATGAAGTTAGCCGGATTAAAGTGAGAATTTCAAAGGTACTTTGTATAGGCAAAAATAAAACCCACGCTACGTTACTGCTCTCTATATCATTGGTTTTCAACCGGTGGTACGCTTAGTTATATAATGCCAGTTGCTAAGTACCCAAGGAAAAATATTATAAATTTTTTGTTTTGCAAAAATAAATACTTTCTTAGTATTATTTTAATTCATGTTTATTCTACGTTTTTCTCAAAGTAACGTTACAGCATCGTAATAAAAATTCAAATCGTATTTGAAAGAAGAAGTGGGTATGTATGATAAGTTTTTTCTGATGTGGTACAAACCCAAATAAATGTTTTGGTGTATAACAAAAAAAAAATGGTTGGGAAGCTTTGCTCTATAGTCTCAAAAACAATTCGAAAACTCTTTTACTCGAGTCGGAATGTAGAAAAAATGAATATGACAACAATTATAGAGAATACAAAAATGAAGATTTCATTTATAGATCAAAAAGTTTTACGACCTACCGTTATGGCGCTGCAATCAACTTTACGTCATTTCTAAGGTTTTTGATCATTTGCATTCAATTTACTCAATGTATATTTATTGTTCAGATCAAATAGACACGGACAATATTGTAAATATTAATCAAGTATTCATACATTCATATATTATAATCTTCGTAGCCAATTATTCTTTCTTTGCTGATTACAACTGATAAAAATGTGAAAAAATATTACCAACGTGTTATTATTGAATTACATACATACTCGTATATATATTCATATTTATTGAGTAATGATTTAAACTTTATTAATTTTTTTAATAATTACTTAATAGGAGTTCTACAGTGTTAATTATGAAATTCCACCAACAACTACAAATTTTAAATTAAATACGGTCATTCCGCTCAGATAACGTTGATAATTTCATTGTATGTGATGATGATGAAGTATATTTTTGCATAACATAACACAGTATCGGAATTACATATACTACCTAGAGTTTGCTTTAACCCTAGTATGGATGGTTTTTTTTCTTACACAAATGCATATGTGGTGTCTTTTTATAGAGATTATCTTTACTTTAAAAAAACAAAATTATAAGTAAAATTAAAAAAAAAGAATAATTAAACACAGCGAATTAAGAAAATAAAAATTTAAAAAGAAAAAAAAAATTTTTTTTGTAAAAATTGCTATTGTACTATGTAATTTATTTTTTCTATTCACTTTTCCTTTGATATTTTGTTTTACAAAATATATTCAAAATTTAGAATGCTACAAGAAGGGTTTTTGATGAATTTACCTTTTACCAAGCGATTTTGGTAAGCTATTTTGACCACCCAACTTTTGAGTAGGGGAGGGAATAGATTTTTTTTGGAAAAAAAAATTAATTTTATTATATATACATACATACATATGCACATACATACAGAATTTATTATGCAATCATCAGATTCTAGAGAAAAAATTACTGTTATTTTATCCGTGAAATTAAATGGAATGTTCACATTCTATATTTATTCCACCTGTGGAAAGAGGGAATGACCATCGTCCTAAATACTCAAATGTTATATTTACCCTTCTCCCTTTAGACATTCCGCTTCTCCCTTTAGACATTCACTTTCTACATTCCGCTCAACTACTAATTAAAATTCTTAACAGCACCCATATACATCCCAGGGTTAATTTAATGTAGTTATCTCTGATCAATACAATAATTATTTTCAGCTAAAACAAATAATGGAACGTTTTTTTACATGATTTTTTTTTTAATTTTAATAATTATTTTAAAAATGAATTTGAATCTTAATCTATGTAATCCCAATAATAAAAACAATGCGAACACACAATAATGATTATGGGGTACGCGAACACCCCAGGTGCGGCTTAGCGTCGTTTTCGACTTTGACCTACTATTACTCCTATACTACTTAAACGATTTTGGTAATTTTAAAGAGACGTGGAATGACGCCATTTGAGGATATCTGGAAGGAATTCAAGATAGCTCTAACAGTTTCAAAGTAATTCGAAAAACAGAATCTCTGGGGTGAGCAAATACTACTCGAGCCGGTTTAAAAGTTACGCAAGGAACAAATCACAAATCTGTAGATAAAACAATATCTAAATCTATACAACTAAACCAATTACGTACCAAATTTGTAGCAAGTCACGGTGCTGTATCCGCATGATTCCAAAATCAATGTAAATTTTGATACAGTTAACACATTTGTATCAGTCTACTCAGACTTTTTACCTGATAGCAAAGAATACGTACCTATAACCTATATAAAGTCTTTCTTCGAAGAGTGCCTAATATAAAAATGGACAAGAAGCTTTTAATGTAAAAAAAATTTACCTACATGTAGGGTGGAGAATCCAATAGTCGACTACTTTCAAGTTAACACTCATGCGCTTAAATAGTTAATAATTTTTGATTATATTTGCATTGAATTGGTGATAATGAACTTAAACACATTTAATAGGTTATTCTTTAATTTTGTCAAAGTTTTCGATGAAGACATCAACACTGACAATGGTTTTGCTTCTTCCTTCTTTACTGAATGTACGAAAATGTAATTATTTTGTTTAAATTTTTTTATCCCAAATTTACCTTAAGTCGACCCAAATATTGGATTATTTACCCTATATTCTATACATAACTAAATTATTCGAACGCATCTTCAAAGTATACGGTCAATTAAAAAACATGATAATTTCACCGTGGAAATGACACGTCTTATTTCATCTATTTGACATTTTAAGAAAATTTAAAAAAAAAAAAATGTCTGAGCTATATTTTCTGATATATAAGTTTAAATATATATATATATATATATATGTCTGAATGTATATTTATTAAAATAAGAATAAATGAATGAATGGAAATTTAAATACAAATTTATACTTTTGAACACCTTACTCCTACTCAGAAGTATGTATAAGAAAAAAAAAATTAATCAAAAACCTTATTCAGATCAAAATTAACATATAAAATTGAAATTATGTTGTTCGTAAATTGTTCATAATGAATAGCAATAAATCTTAATATTTAGGGTTTATTTTAAAATTTAATTTAAAATACATTTTCTATTGACTGAAGGTCGTATTGTATATAAGTAGATAAATAATATCTACATACAGACATTAATTTATAAAATAATATTAATAGACGTAATTATTAACCTGAAATTTGTTTTTAACAGATATTGGTTAATGCCTACAGGTTAGTCTGTATAGATAACCCCGTGGTATTACGGCATTAATACATACATTTACGCAACGTTGAGAAACATGGAGAGCGAATAAAATAGACTGCTAAGGTTGACTACAAAATTTTTGACTTTGTTTTTTTTTCAAAAAAATTGTCAGTCACAATTAATGTGATATAAAAACTAAAAACTGTTTTGTCTACATAATTTTTTGAATTTGTTATTATTTATTGGTAAAATTTACGGAAAAACACGTTTTTTACAATGGGAAAGTCAAAAGGGTGAGAAGCCATTTTCAATAGCGACCCCAAAAACCGTAAATCCTTAAATTTCGTTAAATTATCTTAGCCTATTTTTGAGTTATCGTGTTTTTGAACGAGTGATTATTCGGCTAAAATATTTTCTTCTCAATTTTGCATGGGGGTGATAATTAAAAATAAATTTTTTTATGAATTTATTATTCCGTATTAAACTTCTGCCAATTGAAACAAATTTGGCTTTAAAATTAAAATTTTTAAAAATCTATTAACTATCTATTACAATATATAAGCAATAGGAGTACCTCCCCAATAAATTGTTTCGCAATAAAATGTTTCACAATAAATTGCTTTACGATAAATTACTTTACAATAAAATACTTACTATAAAAATATTCTAAAAATATATTGCGAGTGAGCAAATGTCGTTACAAAAATTTTGTTGCACAGTAAAAAATTATTATTCAGTAGTAAAATCACAATAAAAAAAAACATGAGAATTATTACCGTGATCTTACAATAAATTTTATAATGCAATTGTTGTAATATTAATTTGTAGAAGAAGCAAAAATGACGATTTTATTTATAGACCAAAAAGTTCCACGACCTGCCATTATGGCGCGCTAATCGATTTTATGTTATTTCAAGCACCATTGATTAGTGCTCAATTTACTCAATATATAAATGGGTTATACAATACCCGCTAACTCATTTTTACCGAATTTTTTTTTGTAATTATTTTTTATTACCTACGGTAAAAGAGATTGCAAAAAATTTGTTTTAAAAATTTCGGTTTTTTAGCAATGCTTGACATCCGCTATACGAAACAATAGAGTTTTTACTGTCATCTGAAAAGTACATACAAATGAGTTATCGGGTATTGTATATAAACCATCAACATATTTTTTGTGTAGAAAAAACAGTCACGGATAAAGTAGACGTAGATAATAAACAAGTACTCATACGACATTAGTCAATTATTCCTTTTTTAATACTGGTTTCCCATTGAAAACAATTTACTCAACACTACATTTTAAGCAGTCAAATATTTACTTGGTCACTGCGCATGCAAAAAATGTCTCTTCATTAGTATGAAACAATTTTCCCTAAAAGAAGTAAAACAATGAACTCAGATAAAAATTGAATTTTACTATTAATATGTAAAATTCATTGCTGAAATTCATTGTTCACTATTAAAATTGTGGGCAATGAAATATTCATACTGTTGGACACACAGAAATGAAAAAGTTCTTATTCGTGGAGAAAGAAAAAAAAATAAAAAAAACCAAACCAAATGTAAACGAAATCAAATGGGGTTAATTGTCGAAAATTCTCATTACTTTTTATATTTTTTTTTTTGCGTTAATTTTCATTAGGCACATTTTTTTGTTATTTTTTTTATTTTACATAAAGCAGCACAAACCCTTTCAGCTAAATATTAACCGGTTGCAATATGTAACTAAATCTAGTAAAGATGCCTTTCTTTTGGAAAAATCTCATTAAGCAAAATTACATCTAATTACCTGCTTAATCTTTTATATACGATTTTCAGGAATTTTCAATTTTAATTATGTACCAGCAACCCAACTATGAACAAACCTGTATAGAGGTGAGCTAAGTAAAGTCTGCTCATATACGAAATTAGATTTTTATTTTTTATTTATTTTTTTTTTACAAGTTTTTTCTTCTTCTTGAGTTTGCTTCTTTTTTTCATTTTTTTTTTTTGAACCACACAGCCAGCAAACAAACCATCTCGATAGAGAGATAGTCCAACGTTATTCGTGAGAAGTACACCTGCCCATTTGTATTAGTTGTTGGCCAGTATTTTTGTGCTTCGTTTACTCTTTTTCAAGATGCTGATGATGATGATGATGATGATGATGATGATGATGATAATGATGATGATGATTTAAATGCGATAAAAAAGGTTTCAGGTAATGATGAAAATAAAAACTAAGAAGGAAAAAAAATGAAGAAATAAATGGTTAAAAAAATAAAATACCAACCATAGGTACTCGCTGATGCTGATGGATTGTGGTTGCTATTCAGTTAGGATTCCTTAAGAAATGCTTTTTACATACCATTAGCAAACGGAAAGGCTTTTGTATCGTTAATATCATTTATTGTGCATACTTTCAATGGTTTTGCAAATATAAATTTAACCATGAAAAATTATCTTTACGTACTATATACTCGTAGGTAGGCATGTATGTACTGTACTATACATGTACCATTAGGGTGCACCGAAAAGGGAAATTTGATATGAGGACATTGTAGTAATAAATGTTCTTGAAGGAAAAAAAAATATGGCTACCTTTTTTGCTTATTTCTTAACATATTCCTCTTTTAGCTCGATACATTTAATTCAAGGTTTTTCCAATTATCTGATCCATTCCAAATAGTAAGATTTTCTTCAATCCTTCAAAATAGGCAAGGATTAGAGCCGAATCTCTCTCCATCAAGCCATTTCTTCAGGTTTGGAAACAGAATTCGGTCGTTTTTCCTTTAAAACGTCGTTGAAACAGTCCAATAAGTCTGCATACTATGGTCTCTTGATCGTTTGACCCCTTTTAAAATAATCGAAGTGGATTATGCCGCGTGGATCCCAAAAAAACTGTGTTTCGTAATCTGGCCGATTGTTGGCCGATAACACAGCCTTTGTCTTCTTTGGCGCATCGAAACTCAATAAACCACTTGTAAACCGTTCCAATCGATGTCCACATAATGTTTCTAAAGCGATACTTTGGTCTACGTAATGGTTTTTTCACGTATAAAGTAGTGTTTAGTGAACACGTGAAATTCATTATTTTCAATTTTTTCCAAAAAAACAAAACGGGCACTGCTTTCAATGGCTGTTAAAACTTAATTATATGATTGTTCTGTTTGAACATTTTTTTGTAGCCTTCTAAAATTGAGACATCATCTATTCAATTTTTCAAGGACTTACTAAACGACCCTCGTATTAACGAATTTTCATGGCTACAATATTCTCAGCTTGAATTTCACTTTTCGATGCACCCTAATGTACAATGTAAATACCTATAATACCGATGTACGTACAATATTAAATTACATAATAAAAGTTAAAATAAGTGTGAATATTTTACTGATAATAACATTACATACTTTTTTACAATGTTGCTACACGATTTGGCTAAATAATTTAAACAGTTATTAGCAAACATTCTCCTGTTTAAATGATATACGAAGAATAAGTACATTGAGTAGTAAGTACTAGTCTTAGACAATTAAAACATCGATTTTTACATAAATTAGTATGCATTTGAAGTACAAGCTCTGAAATGATGAATGACTCTGGAATGAACACAAATTCAGTTGTGTTAACTTTTAATAAGTTTAAAACATATGAAAATTAACGGTAGGGACAACTTTTACTATGCGAAAAACGCTTTTATTGTTAGATTGCCTTTTTCTCCTTGCTCTCTCTGTATGGAATTTTTTGATTAAGATCTCTATTGTTTTAGGAGCCAATGAGACAATGTATAGGGGAGGCTGTGTTACAGTGTGCACATAATTTGGATATAAACCATTTTATTTACTCAAAAGATAGTCGAAATGTAGAACTATTGTAGAGCTGCACTCAATTTTATGTAATTTCTAAGGTTTTTATTCATTTACTCGAAAAATATTTAGATTATAGAAAAAATTAATATATAGCGAAAAGTTCCAAAATCTACCGTTATGGCGCTGTAATCGATTTTATGTCATTTCTTAGGTTTTTAACCGTTTGTATTCAATTTACTCGATATTATATTTGTTTTATATGCAAAATAAGACACGAACAAAGTCGTCGAGTTCGGGTATATTATAATCGACGTAGCCAATTATTGCTTCGTTACTGGTTTTTTTTTTTTTTTTAACTTTACTCTCTGACGACGATAAAATGGGTCGTTAAATTTTCAAATTCCACCACCATTTTTGAAGTGAAAAGTGTTTATCGCTGTTATGTTTAAAACAGCAGAGATAATTATTTTGCTAAATGAATTCTTTTATTGTGGTGTAAAACCATTATTTTCATGGTTGGAAGGTGCGCGGGCACAATAAAACCTATGTTCATGTTCATGGTGATATATATTTCGAACTATAAAAGTTTTTGTTTTGTTTTGTTTTTTTTTTTTTACTATGGAAAAAGCTTAGCTGGGCGTGTTAATCTTATTTTTGAAAGATACCGAGAACAAAGCGACACATCTCAACCGTGAATAGGTAAGGTATAGATTTATTATTATTTTTATTTAAGTTAAACAACAATTACCATCTAATACGAAGCCAATTATATTGTGTTTTTCTATTGTGCAATGTTCTTTGATGGATAAATGCATCTGTTGGTCTAACTACATACGAGTATATGGCTGGATTTACGCAAGATATTCTTCTACCATTATTGCATAACATAAAATAACGCACCCTTTGTAAATAACACAAAAAAAAAAAATTTCTTTGAAAAATTATCGGATCACTGAGCAAAGGTTATCCGCAGCGCCAGTATTACTTCTCAAAGGAATACAATTTAACTTTCTTGACCATATACCCTATACATAGATTGTCCATATCGAAATTTGACCATCAACCATAGCAATTTTTGGCCATTAATTATTTTTTTCTGCAACGCCCAAAATTGCAGTTTTATGATTTTAAAATGTATATTGTGGAAAAATATTGTTTGTGATACGTAATTGATTATTCAAACGATTTCGTCCAGGTGCAGTATATTTATTTTTATTTTATTTTATTTTTTTTTTTTTGACGAATTAAGGGTAGCAGCATTTTTAGATATATGTACATTGTACATCCATAGGTATAGGTAGGGTAGGCTTACATTTATTATGAGCTTCCGACCGAAATAAAACAATTTTATTATGTTCGCTTTTATTACTTCATAAAACATTTTTTCCCTTTTTTACATTGAGAGCATTTTGTGCGTTTATGTATGGTTATCATATGGATAATATTCCTTAATAATATTTTTCATATTTATACATACATACATACATAACATATGTGCGTGTATTGTATTTATGTATGCGACTGTGTGCCATACCTACCTATTAATATAAAAAAAAAATCATTGTGGCCCCTCTCTGTTTTTCCGGATATGACACCTGGGTGGAAACTATACATTAAATCGATTGAGGCGGAAAATATTTCAATCATTTTTTTGTGTTTATTCTGATATTATGTTTGTTTGTAATTGTAATCGAAAATAAGTTAAAAACGAATGAGTTCAATAATTTGGTAACATTTTCGATTTTACTAGCTAATTATATAGGTAGGCTGGCTGAATAAAAAATATTTGATAACAAATTTAAATTGAATTCAGGATTTATGTAGTTTCAATATTTTTTCGCACTTATGATTTTTAGTTCCTATTTGTATTATTTTTTGTATGTCAAAAATTTCGAAAGACCTTACAAAATGCAAACCAATGCCATATCAAATTTTCATCGAGAGTTTTCTTTTCTTAAACTTTTCATATAATTTGTCTGAGTGGTCATTTTAGTTTGTTGTTAATAGTTGGATCGGGAGTTAATATGTAGACATTTTTACCGCAATGAATTTCAATGTACTAAATACTCAATACTCTATCATTTCTCTTAGATTGTCATAATTATCTTTGTGTCATTACCCTAAACGCCTAGACAAAGACTATAATAAATATACTAATAAATTATATAATTGAACCGAATTAATAAAGCTTTTGAATTGGAGTTCTCGAACTTCGAAATTTGCTTTTTGTTTTTTTTTTTAAGATTTGTCTTGATATTTTGGGTGTTTTTGAAAATCATTACTCAAAATGTTTTAAATAAGAAAAAAAAAGTAATTTTTAGTTATTAAAATGTTCTTTGATCAATTTGTATTCAATTTACTCAATATTTATTTGTTGCACAGAAAAAATAAATAAGGACAAGGTCCTTCTTTGAGGTGGACACTTCCTCATTAACCTCTAAATCTCCTCGTCCTCCTATTACACTCCTCCTTTCCAAGAAAAAAAATTATTTTAAAAAGAAAGAAAGAAAAAGAAATTGGTGGAAATTCTGTGAGGGAACCAAATAATAGCTTTGTGTCATATCTTCCTTCTCTTACTGGACTTGGGCCACTTTGAAAATAAACAGGTCATTTCATGATCTGACCTACATGCCTACCAAAAATTAAAGTTGTTTTTTTGTGCATCCCTGCGTAGATAATATAAATATTATTTCTTCCTTACTGGATTAATTCCGCTGTTATAAGTCAACAACAAGTCAGTCCTTGTTCTTGTTCTTCGAGTTGTCCATTGTTGCTGTTCCAGTCTATTTTTGTAATTGTTAAGTGTGTAATGTCTAATAATTGTATAAATGTCTATTGTTGTGATTGGCACGTTTATAACTGCATTGTTGAGTACCGGTACTTTATAATCTAATCTAATTTCGTAATCTATCATCACACGACAAGAAGAGAAAATATTTGAATCTTTGTAAAATTTCAATGGTTTACAAAAAATCACTTTAAATTCAAAAATGATTTATAACCAAATTAAAGTTTTATATATGTGTGTGTGTGTGTGTGTGTGGAAGTATTATAGTTACTAAAAAGTTTTCATGCTTGATTTTCGCTCTTCTCTATAAAATGAAATACTCTATTCCAAGGAAAAACTATTTTCATACAAGATTGATGACATAAACTTTTACTTGATAATGATATTGTTTATGATGATGCTGAAATCTTAATGTAAACAAAACGATCATTATACGTGCATGTACATAGTAACTATACATACATACATACATACATACATAACTAGGTACGATAATAAATGAGAAAATATTTTTTTTTTTTATTTAAAGCATTACATGTTTATCCAATTCTCGTCCATAATTAATTTAACTATTCAACGAGACGGCAGAGCTTTATTCTGAAAAATGAATTGTCTCCAGTACTTATGTTGTGTCTCATTAATTTCATTTCTATAGGATTGTTGCCTGAGTGGTGTTAACGTGTACGCCACAATAGCGGATTTTCCAGAAGAATGGGAGATTTACCACAAAACTAGATATAAATAACGAAAACGCAGAATATCTCACAGAGAAAGAAAAATTTTATTTATATTTTGTTTTGTTTTGTTTTGTTTTTTGTTGTTGTTGTTGTTGTTGCCTGGACCGCTTTAATTACATTACTTCATACTATAGTTGTTGTTGTGTAGACAAGGCAAAGACTGGAGGTATGTAGTATGCCATCATCAGCTATTATAGTTAATAAGTTTTTCACGATTCATTATCCATTACGAACACAAGCTGCGGGTAATTACAGCCGGAAGCGGCTTTGCTTTTACTTTATTTTTCGGCTTTTGTTCATTATATCGAAATTTGTTTAGGTTTTTTAATACGTTTACTTTGCTTTTGTTTCTTTACAAAAATATCTTTGCTGATTTATTTGCACAATTCTTATTCTCTGTTGAGCTCACTCTTTTTAAAGGGGTTATTTTTTTCTTTCTTTGCTGCTCTTTTCGGTTGCCCCATTTATAGTTATTTGACCACAATGGTTCTTTTGTTTTTACTTTTGCAAAAGAATTCTATTTCTATTGTAAATATATTCGGGATTTAGTTAATGATTTGGACCACCATAAAATAATTCTCTATCGGCTTGTTAAGTTTTGAAATTTGACATTGAACATTTCCAATTGAAATTGTTGAGATAGTCACTCTGCCGCCTAAAGAATTAATTTCCTATGTTTGCTATATTTGTAAATGACGGTAAATATCGGTTTGTGGTGAAGTTTTGCTTCTTTCGTTCCTTTTTCTTAGGCTTAGAGACTGTTTCTTCTAACTTTTAAACTAAGTCTGTTGGCATGGTTTCTTCGTAATTTTAGGAATCAAATTTAAGAGAGACATTGTGAGTTAATTGTCAAGCCGGTGTTTCACCTGGGACCTTAAAAAAGTGTATGTTTCAAGAGTTAAAAACTAACATTCTACCACGTATTTAGAACAAATTACGTATCACTTAGAATTCCCCGAAAAACAATTCCCCGAAAGCACAATTCCCCGCCAACGAGAGTTCTGCGAAAACGACAGTTCCCCGAAAACGTCAATTCCCCGAAAACATCAATTCGTAGCGTATTCATTTTAAATAACACTGTTCTGTTTTCAGGGAATTGAAATTATTTTATTGTCATCATTGCTAGACCATTTGCTCACTCACACATAGACTTATCGACTTTAGCAACTGCTGTCGAAATAGTAACGCAAAATGAGATCAAACAACAATTCTATGATCTAGTTAGTACAACCAATTCTGTTTTTATACGGTTTTGAAATAACACGGCCTCTAGAAAAATAAATCCAATTCCGTTTTTACATGATTTCATTCAAAATAGCACGGCTAAAAAGCTTTTTGATTTAAATTTTAAGGAAAAATATTTCCATTAACAGTAATTTTCTAGATGTATTTAACGCAGTACAACAAACAAACTTAGCTCTAAGCTATTTGCGCAATATTTAATTAAGAATCGTATCACACTATCGACAGTATAAAATCTCTTAATACATTTTTTTGAATGAATCCTTTTATTTTTGTTATTTTTTAAGTTTTTACAGATATAAGAACCAATCCCTATTTTTATATGTACTCCATGTCTTTTTTTACACGGTTTTTTCTGGAACGTATCTAAAAACAGAATTGAGTATGATTTTATTATATTAGGCGTACTAAATAGCTAAAAAAGAGAACATTGAAAGTACAACAAATAAGAAAGGATTATTGAATTTCATAAGGGATGCCAGCTACAAAAATTTTGTAATTCTGTACTAAAATAATTTTTAATTTTAATTTTCTATTTTTAGTCAATTATTTTAACAAACAGGAAAATATTCAACATCAACATTGAAAGGATTGTAACTGGAACATTGTCCCACACTATACGCAGCAAAATCTACATTTCGGTTGAAACAATAACCATTAATTTTAATGAGACGTATGTACAATGTACTCTAGATACATAATATATTCGTATTCTTCCCCAGTTTTTAATCTCAATTATACTATAGGAAAGTTTGTTGTCTAAATAAAATATTTTAGTATTATAACCAGGGGCCATATTACTTTGAAGTACTGATGTAAAAACAAAATTTAAAACAAATAAATTCGCCTTCATAAGCACTATAAACATGTTATCCTATTGCTTATACGCGTTGTTAAAATGTTATAAATTCAGCACACGTGTCTATTTTACCCCTAAATACTTTAGAAAAAAAAGTATCCCTCACTTTTGAGTGATATAAATAATTTAAAACTATTTCGGTTGATGGTTATTTAATGCAAAGTGTGTTGAATTAGGTGTACAGGGGTTGTATGCATTTTTAATGTAATAATTTTGGCTTATACATATACATATATATAACTATACAAATACATATATACATACATACATATTATGGATATATATTTTTATGTACATAGAAAGGGTTCATAATACTGGTAATAATATAAAAAAAAAAATGTATATTTCTTTATTTTCAATAATGAATTGCTCTCTTTGTTATTCGCCTCCCTATTTGATACTGTACTGTACTGTACACATATAGGCGAAATAAAATTGATATTGAATCAACATATGAGATATGTACTTTGGTGAAACTTTGCTACAAATATTTGGCACGAAAATCTTCCACCAAACAGAGGTGTACAGAATAAGGTACCTTGTAAGATATTACATTGCTTTAAAAAAAATAAAAAATAGGTAGTACGAACTATCTACAAAAGCCATGAGGTATTTAATTTCGAATCTAAGTATTTCCGTTGCGTGGTAAACTAGTAGGCTGTTAGATTGAAATTGAATCTTTCGAAAACAGGCTTAAGAGCGCTAATAATTGTACGAACCAAGATTCTTAAGAAATTAAGAGCGCCTTTAAGAGCCGTTCTCTTATTTGGTATTCTACAGTTAATTACTAGCCCCCTTAATTTGTCTCACCTCGTAGTGGTGAGTTTATAAACTGTCTATTTAAGATTGCGAATTTTAATTTTGTGAGGTTATGTTCGTGTTAATATTTTTCAGATGAGCTTTCAATGTATTTATATGGAATTTTATTCTGTCGACTTACATATACATACATAAATTATCCACATAAGGTTGTTCTGGCAATTTATGGGTTATAGTGAAGCGTTCTGGGTGTAAAATGTCGTGATTTGAAACAATATATCAAAACGATATACACAAATGTCAAGTTATTAGCGTTCTTGACTGTTAAAACCGGCGCTCTTAAGTTAACAGCCACGTTGTAGAATACGAATTTCAGTGTCGCGCTCTTGAGGTGAATCTTAAGGCGAGTTAAGATTAAAATGGCCGCTATTAGAGTCTTAACTTGTGCGTAGAATATGAAAGATTGTAGACGAAAGAATTATTAATTGATTTATTGATGATTTAAAATTAAAAACAATAAATAGAATTAGAATTAGAATTAGTATTTATGTATTATACTTAACTATAACAGCAAATAAAATTCTATGACAAAGCGAAATATTATTTCAAAGTTTCGGCTGAATAAAAATTCTTCTTCCTTCGCCACTGTCTATAAAGAGCAACTTCTTTCATGCCTTCTTGAAAAAAAAAAAAAAAAAAAAAAACTTATTGAACAACAACAAATTAATCATGTTTTTTCAAAGAATTTGTTATGAAATACACAAAGCTTGACAAATGTGTTTTCTGTATATATTTGATTACCCTTAATTTCATTTTTCTCCGTCTGCAGCTGTCTCCCAGCATTTTTTGCTTTGAGCTACTCCGTAATATTAAGCTCGGTAATTCAATTTTTTGCTATATTTATTGAAAACGCAATTATTGCCTTTCATTCAATAAATTGGCTAAATAGGTGGTGACTGGAAGCTGGAAGGAAAATGTATATATCTGCCTAGCTATACATAAATGTGTGACGGAGGGTATATAACGAATCAGCGATGGATTTTTTTTTTGTTGATATCAATAAAAATTTTGGAGACTGAGACCGTTGAAATCACCACCGCAATATATTAAGGTAAAATCTTTTTAAAAACTTTTTTTCGTTTTTTTTTCCTTTTTAGATGTGGGTTGGAAAATAAAAATTGGTAACTTTGGGATATTTGTCATTTACCTTCAAATAAAATGTGTTTATAGGTGTACATATGATGTAGGAATATAACCCAAAAAGTATCTACCTACCCTTAAGGCAAAGGAGATGTTAGCTGAGATTATCATCATTATATAATAATAAGATTCGTTTTACTCTGCGGAAAGTTATGGTTAAATGTAATAAAAATCCTATTACCGATTTGTTTAGTGATTCATGATATGTGTGCACCCTGTAAATATTAATTATCTGTATTATCTTATTGTTATTCATGCGTATTATGAACTTTTGTGTTGGAATTGAAATTATAGATTTAAGCAAAGCTGGATGTTAATATATACACATACAATATAGGGTGTCTCCGAAAGTAGTCTACATATAATTGAATTAAGTTTTGGTTGCTTACTTTTCATTAAAACCTAAAACTTAAAAGGCTTGTGTCAAAGTTAATTTTATCGCGATAATTATGAGTATTAACTCATTTTGTAGGGAGACATACTGAAAAGACATATTTAAAAAAATGTCATTTAAAAGGGGCGGTCAATCTCTGTCTGAGAATTAAAATATTAATTGTTTTTCTAACATACGGAGATTGATCTTTGGAGCAAGTGGTTCGAATTCAACTTAAAACTGTAGATCTAGGGCATCATTTCAGGGAATATTTGCTGAAATTCGCCGATTCTAGAAAGGAAACATTTCAAATGTTATAAAAAAACATCTAAAGTATAAGAATTTGTGGAGTTTGGCAACAGTGTTTTCACCTGAAATGATGTAAAAAGCACTCTGAAAGGGGGTTAAGCGGTAGGTCAACGCCCTCCTCCTCTTAAAAAAAAACCAATTCAAGAAAACTCCGCAAGAGTCTCAAATAAATTGACGTTGACTGAGGACCGACAGATATGGCGAGGAATTTTGGAGTCAGCCAAAAGGTCATAAAAAATCGTAAACAAATTATGTACTTCAGAGTGAATTACAATTTTTTTTTACTATTTTCAGAATTCGTATTACATTTTATATACATAAATATTTATATTAAGGAGAACAGGTGTCACTTAATGTTCAATACTTACAAGATGACAAGATTAAATTTAACAATAAAATAAAATGAAAACAAATTAAACGCAATATCATCCACAAATCAATATTTTCATAAATAAACTCTTCCATAAACGAAATATTTTTATATTATGAAATATATATATAAATTCGGGACAGAGGGAGTATTATTTATTTATGTAAACATTGAATTATATATTGTCTTTGTCTTATATTATTTTATCTAATTATATTTTCTGTAAAAAAAGGTCTCTTAAATTTAATCAATTATTAGGCCCAGGGGCGGATCTACCATTGGTTCATCTAAAAGGAAGGGGCGCCAGAAATAAAGTTAATTAAAAAAATGTCCTTTTATATTTCATCATTGAAAGATTTATAGATTCAATTGAACACAATATAGGTATATATGTATATATAAGAAATAATAATATTTAAAATTCATTCAAAAAAAAAGATGTAAGAATGGTCCAAGCGTAAATTTTACTAAATACATTTTTTAGATTCTTTGCATAGACAAATTTTGTCGTATTAACAACTAAGGCTACGTGTACGTACCTAGTGAACGCGAACGGCAAAGAGAAGATTAACCTTAGAACCGTGTTGTCATTTTTTCTAGCAAATGCCGTGTTGTGGGGACCTCAGGACCCCAATGTATTTTGCATAAAAAATACACAGGTAGAGCACATTACAGAGACAGCTACCATAACAGAGACAGTAATTTCTTATTATTAAGTAAAACGAGATCCTGACATCGTATTCTTTCGAATGAGTGGCGGCTTAAGCACAAATGAAATAGAAATTGGTTTTTTACAATCGTCAATAGGTTCCCCAAACACGGTTCTAAGGTTAAGCGAAGCAAAGGTGTTCATAGTAAATTAAACGGATACACGTACACGCTAAAACATCGAAACTGTTACTTTGCTTTGAAACGCAACAAAACGCAATGATATTTTTCTCCAACTACTTTAAAAATTTCGCAGCAATAAGAATTTTATTATAACATAATTATATGCAATATTGGGAAAATGACTTACTTTTCTTCCAAATATGTACAATTTTTTCAGACCAAAAAAAAAAGTCATGCAATGGAGTTGTACTTTCGTTGTTTTGAATAGAATAGAATTAGTTGCTTGAGTAAAGTATAGTCAAACTAAATAGAAAAACAAAACAACAAAAGTTTTCAATATATTTCCGCTGGTCTTGTCTCGCACTGTTCTTAATCCGTCTCTGTAATTTCTTGTAGCGTTTCTTTGACTCTACTATCAAAATATAGTTTGCATTGCTTGGTGGTGCAAGACTGGATAATTTGTTTTGCTTAAAGTGTCATAATAGCTAGATCGGAACCTCTTTATGTCCTCACCAAAGTATAATTGAATTGACGGTTTACTGCCTGTGAAGAAGCTTAGATTTTATTTTTACCCATGCTAAGTTATACGGAAATTCTTACTATAATCTGCATAACTACCATAATAATTGAAATATTTTAATAGTCATTGTTGGAGATATACTTTACATTCGTAAGTATGTCTATAATCCCCGATCCTCCCGTACATTAATATTACCTACTCACCAATCCCTATTAAAAAAATGTATACCGTCCATATATCAATCAAAAAAAAAAATTAAACCCAAACTACGTAATTGCGGCACTGGACCACGCATTGTCGAAAATTGTTGAAGATAATCAGTTACGATTGAATTTTAGATGATAACGACTGATGTTGGTGTATAAATACATTAGGTAGTAAAGGCTCAGCATAAAAATATCGATAATAATCCAAAGATGTATAATAAACGTATCCCATATAAATTAAAAAAAAAACGAAAAGGAAATGCGTTATGAAGAGCAATTTAGTCTGGAAGATTATATAAACAATATTGAGATCGAATAATGTAAATAATGTACATTCCTATTCTAATATGGCCATGCATATTAAATTTCAAAATAATATGATTAAAAACTTTGAACATTATGCTAAAACGATTTCAATTTTATTCAAAGTCAGATAGCTATAATAGTGGATATTGCAAAGTTTTGTTCGTCTAGAAAATTCTTCAGGCAACTTTCCATTCAATGCTAGTGAAAGCACTAACATTTTTTTAAGGAAACTTTCTTTCATGTTATCATTTTCCATTTCTTCACTGATTCGATTTGCAGTTATACGTGCTCCATAAACATTAAATAACATAAAAAAAAAGTAAATAACAAAAGTTTAATTTTAACAAAAGGATTGCAAAGAGTATATATAGAAATCAATTTCTAGAGGTGGTTTTCGAAAGGGTTTTTATTTTATTTTGGTTTTTTTTTGTATCTTTCAACAATCTTCTATATTACAAATAATACCTTCTATAAATATGTACATATATGTACAAAGAAACATATATTTTCAATAAATAATAAATAAATAATGTGCCAAAATTCAGAAATAAAATAGGTTCTTTGTGGTATTGACTGGTCAAAGGATCTTTTCTTTTTTTTTTTTTTTGTTTTCGAACAAGAAAAAGGAAAACAATATTTCATGTCCAACAAAAGACTGTGCAAAAGCAATAACGCTTTGAGAACCAGAAAAGAAAAAAAAATAGGAAGATTATAAAATAGTTTGACGTGTGTAGAAGAAATATGGATTTTAATTCAAAACAGCTTATTTTGGTATTTTTTCTGGCATCATATACCAATCTAAACACATTCATATAATGAAAAATCAATAAACACAACCTTTTCTAATGTGTATTCTGGAGAAATAACTATGTATGTATGTATGTATATATTTTTTTTATTTAAAGCTTCCCCTTGTGCATTAATAACGCTTTGATGATTCACATTGTAACATATCTCAAAGATGGGAATCCCAATGGATTTGTGTTTAAATGTACCAGAGTTAATGCTTCAATGTGCAATTTGATTAAAATGTACGAGAACATAAACATTTTGTATGCATTAAATTTCAGATTGAATTGCTGTTGTTGGGGGTACCTGCTCTGTACGAGCTATATAAATGCATATATGTAGGTTAAGAACTGTAAAATGCTGAAAATGTTAAATTTATTTAGTTGATGTACAGAGATATATACGGCAAGTGAAGGGGCTGCGATTTAATAGTAGATAAATATGTAACTATACGAATATTAATTTAATTTAATTTTATATTCTTTAATACTCCTTGCCAAATAAAAGACACAAAACAAAGATTATAAAATATAATATTCCAGATATTTCAGAACATTTAGAATTAATAATTTAACTGAATTATCTGTCTGACATTTTTTTCCAATGTCACTGTTCTGCAAAAACTAAAGGTACTGCCACACAGAGCGCGATCTGACCGCGACCGTCAGCAGTCTGGAGATGACACACAGAAAGCGGTCTACCGCGATTGCCCGGAGATAAAAACGATCACACACATTGTAAAAAAAACATGTTTTTTATATAATTACCATCGTAATAAATAGGGAACAATAATAATAACAAAAACTGTAGAAATTACATAACCTATTCTTGTAATGACCAACTAATCGTCGACCAACAAACAAAATACGCGAAAAATTTGTCAATTTTATTACTAATATCAAAAATAAATGGATATTTTCTCACATTATCTATCAAAATTTGATTCAATTCTACTAAAATTGTAATCACAATAATAAAATTTTTGACAGACCGCCGCGGGCAAAAAATATTTTGTATTTCAATACATTCGAAAATCTGACCGCGGCGGTCTCACCTTGAACGCCGCTGCAGACCGCGCTCTGTGTGCCCGGCTGAATGACAAAAATGACAGACTGCGGCGGACAGACCGCGCTCTGTGTGGCAGTACCTTAAATGATTTCTAACGAATTAGTGGAATGGTCAAGTTTTGTCCAAATATACAAACAAAGAGAAGAGGGTTAAGAGAATTTAATAGCTAAACAAAATTTGGCATTTGTCACACCGATTTTGATTAATCATTCATTTATTGTAAAATAGAAATAAAATGGGAGATATGTATGTCCATAATAGGGTACTTCATGTTATTTATTTCCATTTTTCCAAGAATATTAAAAAAAAATTCCAACTTTTTTCCAATATTTATTATTATATTAACACTAAACGTACTGACATTTTTTATATACCAATTTTTTTACTAAAAGCGGTCAAATAGACCCCTCACGATAGATAACTGTGGTGTACATAAGATTATCAGGAAAAACGAAAGAATTATTATAGAAATAGTCGTAAAGTAAGTCGAGGAAAAGAGAAAAAAATGAGTTAAAAAATCTGGTTGTAAAAAGGGGTCAATTGACCACTCTGGTACGTTTAGTGTTAATGCTCATTGATAGTATACAGCTCCTAAAATAGGTTTTGTGTTCAATAATAATCAATTGTTTGTATGTGCGCCTATATACAATATAATAAACATTATAAAAGTACCGAGCCATACATATTGAAACATTTCCAAAATACAAAAACAAAACATTTAAAGTACAAATAAATCTACATCAAGTTAGTTTAACTTCAAGTGGGTACCTACTTTATATATATGTATGTAGGTATATGTATACAGTAGACGCTCGCTAGAGTGAATTCGAAAAAACCAGGGGTGTTCACTCGAGCGAGATCGTTCACTCGAGTGAGC
>JANSTT010009479.1:0-25503 GCA_026745375.1 Platyura marginata | reverse complement strand
ACCCGATATCTATACATGGCTGGATTCGTACAAGCCTTAGCTTTCATTTGCGTGTAGATTTAAAGTTAAACTCCAATTTTCCGATTTTTAAAAAATCTTTTACTAACACAATGTTTTCAAACCTATTTTCTATCAAAACGTCCTATCCTAAAGACCGACGGTCACCCAACAATATTTTTTCTGATAGATTTTCGAAATAGCTAACTGGTGAGAAGAAGTTTTCCGAACAGTGGTCCCGTAGTTTAGGAGATATGAATTTTTTAAGGAAAATTTATCCAAAATCTAAGGGATAGGTAAGGAAAAATTGGGAAAATCTAAAAAAAAAATTTTGTTTTTCCAAATTCTACCAATTTAATCTTAAAATCAATATTCCGAATGTTTTCAATTAATTTGTGGATATTTGCAATGATTTCCAATAATTTTCTATATGTTTACTAATATATGGAAAATCTAAAAATGGAAAAACAGTAATTTTAATCCTCCTCCTGTGTAGGTAAATGGAGATGTAATAAACTGGTCCGATTCCATTCAAAGGACCAATATTAAATTGAAACTTTGCATACATTATATCCCCCACCTATAATATAATCTACCCATCTTATTCATACTTATGTATCCTGTCTATAGTATATGTACATCTCTAGATATTATTTATTATTGTATTGTCATTATCAATTGATAGGTCCTTAATGTTACCTTGCCCTGCCAATCTCGGCAATTGTTCGGTTCAATTCTTTAACAAGATTATTTGATATTTATTCTTTTTGTAGAAGAGAGTCGTCTTATGTATGTTATGTATGTATATTATATACCTAGTAACATCCTTGAAGATTATACGTGCGTGTAGATTGTGTATCACACTGTATTCTGCTTCCACCAATCCACAAATATTATATAATATTTTGATAATATATAGAAAAAATGATATTGGGGGTAGTATGAAATGGTAAACGATAGGTTTTGAGGGTTGGGGTCTCCAATATATAGTGTAGTGTGTAGATATATACCGGATTCGGTTATATAAAAGGCGTTTGTGTTTTCAGCTGACAGAAGTGAAAAATAAAAATAAAAAAAAAAAAAAAAAAAATGTTAAATATTGCTGATTATCGACAAGTCAGCAAAAATATGTTCCCCCAATCTAGAACGTTTTTTTTTTATTTTTGTTTTTTTTTTTTTTTTTTTTAGTGTACTCTGATAATCGAATTGATTTTAAAGTGTTTGGGGCGGGGATTTGTTTTTTATATCAAATATACAGGGTCGGTTCTAGAATACGAAAATAAAGTTTTTTTTTATTATAGTTAGAACAAAAGAAAGTTGCATATTTTGGTAATTTTCTCTATATTTTGTTAGAAAAACGAAAATAATTTATAAATCAAAAAAGATTGGAAATAAAATTTTGGTTAAAATGGGATTATCTTTATCAAAATATTTCAACAATTAAGGGAGTTTGACTGGATTACAAGTAGGAAAATCAGAGGTACATAGTTAGTATAGGCAAAAATAAAATCGACGCTACGTTTACTGCTTACTATTAACAACGGAAGTCTTCAAAAACAAAATTGGTATGATAAAATTTTAAAAACTTATATTTTGGGCCGCCCTTATTATTGCACACCTTGCAGATATGGCAGAATCGGCACTGCAAATATATTTTATCTTTAAGAAATATTCACGAGGAGATAAAAGCCCCAAAAAAAAAACACAATTCCATGTGGATGTTGGAATGTATAGCTTAAAGTCTAGTGTAATGTCAATAGGGCTTCGATTTTTTTTTTTGTCGATTTATCTTCAAACCAATTCTGCGGTGACAATGACTTGTCCATATAATCTATGTATGTATGTAATTTTAAAATATATATATATATATATATATATATATAAGTATATCTCACACACAGATACCAATTTATCAATATCGAATACAGTCGATGCCATCCATCAACCATCGAATATATACCTCTCTATATTATCTACCTATCCTACATACAAGTATAATATGTCATTCTGGATGCGAAACAATTCCGTTTCCCCCATATCAAAATCCATCAAAACAAAAACAAATGCGCACACAAAAGATTTCTCTGTTCCCATATAGTTCAATAGTAATTTATCTGTTCATTCCCAAAACATAAAATGAAATTTTCTCTTAGAAACTTATAGAAAAATGACCTTCTCACTCCCCTACTATATTTTAAGAAAGAGAAGAAAGAGAGAGAGAGAGTGTATGGTATACACCTGTGATATAAATGAACATTGAAATAACATAATGATTGTATATGTTGCTGAACCATCCAACCATAGATCTGGGTACAGGGTAGAAGTATACATATCAGGGGTTATTAGACATGATAAAGACTGGAAACAACAACAACAACAACAACAAAAAACTATAGAAAAACTAACAGAAATATTCACCTGAAGAATTTCACCAAAGGAATTACACATGACTCTCTTTTGATAAATAAAAAAACAAAATCAACAAACTCACCATACCATATAATATGTACCAAGATGAATCTCAACATTATTATACAAAACATACACATTATTTACATATATCTATCTATTTCTATATCCCCCCAACCCATCATCTCCTGTTCCCCCTAACAAACAATCACACACACCCTTGCATCAACTTAGAATTGTGTGTAATGTTCAGAGAAAAGAAAAGAATCAAGCAAAGCAACAGCAGAGCCTACCCACCATACACACCACCACCACCACCACCATCAACACCACCCGACCCGTACACACCAAACACAACACTTGGAAACACATAAAACATGACGTAAATTACGACAGAAAAAGAATATTGAGAGGGTCGTCGGTTATATGGAGTGAGGGCGGCGGGTTAGTTTGGTGGTGTCGTAAGGCGGGTTAGGTTAGGTTTGGACTATTGTATTGTATGGGGCTACACTTATGGGTAGGCAAACAGAAATCATGTACGAACATTATATGGAACACAAATGAAAGAAGAAGAATAGATTTTCGCACAAACATAATGTAAAGAGGAGAGAAAAAAAAATTACCCGTTCCCACAGAACTTTTTCCTTAAAACAATACATACATATATGTACTTTATATATATATATATATATATATATATATATAACAAAACAGGAAAGAAAGGATGAGGTGGACTTGGGCATATTAAAGATATTACAATACACAAAGGCATATATGTAACAATAGTCAACAACATACGGCATGTTTCTCTCTCTCTTTCTCTCACTCCTAACATCATTTATGGTTGTTCATTATGAACATTTGTGCTGAATAATAAAAAAATTAATCTTTTCCGAGCACAAAGGGAAAAACGACCACCACCCTCCCACCCGTCTACGGCCACTACTACTTTGTTAATCACAAAATTTGTTCATTTTAATCCTTGACCATTATGTGGAAATCACATAACCTCTGAAAGAAAACCTAAATGAATACTAAAAAAAACCAACCAGAATCTAATGCAGAACTGTCTTGACAAAGGAACATGCAGCATTACATAATCGGATTATTCAGGTATTGTCAGAAACAGGTAGGTAGTCTGAAAAAAGTGAATATGACGAAAATGATAGAGAATAAAACAGTGAAGATTTCATTCATAGATTAAAAAGTTCTACGATATACCGTTATGGCGCTGCAATCAATTTTAATGGTCATTTCCTATGGTTTTTAATCGTTTTCTATTCTATTTTCCCAATTTATATTTATTGTACAGAGGCAAAATAGACACGGACATAGTTGTAAATAATAAAGCAGTACTCATACGGCGGGGGGGGGGGCTATATTATAATCGACATAGCAAATTATTCCTTCTTTTTACTGGTTTTTTTTAAATTTAAAAATGGTTTATTTTCCAAATTAATATCTGATTCTCTATAACCAACATTATAATTATTATTGGAAGAATTTTCCCGCAACTCCTTTTCCCCTTCCATCGCTTACAACAAAACAACCACATATTTAATGAAATATAAAATGCCTACGGACTTTTGTTCAATTAAATGGAAAATCACTAAGCAAAATTAATTTATTTCATTATCCATAGCCGGCACACACAGAACTCCGTTACAAAAAAAACATTTTAAAACAATTTTCTACAATTTCCAAACTTTTGCACCGAACAATCTATCCCTTACCAAGAGTTTTGTGCCCTTTTATATAGTATACATTATACATACATACATACATACATATACATACATATGTACATAACTATTGTATTACAACAAAAGCGCGCGCTTACTCTTATCCATTTACTGTTTTTTCCTGTTTTTTTTTTTTTTTTTAAGTTAAAATCCCCGCAGCATACTCAAAAAAATCGTGTAAATCGGCAAGTGTGAATAAAAAAAAAAAAAAAAAAAAAAGGAAAAAAAGCCCCTCTCTCTCTTGATACACATACATAAGAAAGAAAATAAGAAAAGAAAAAAGAAAATATAAAAATCTCGTGTAAGATTTTTTCGTGTTTTGTTAAATCAACCCAAACAACCCAACAAATCCAATTTAAGGATTCCTTTTCAAACTCTGTCTATATCCTTTTTTTTCCTTCTTCTTTTTTTCTTCCTACTACAACTACCACTACTACTACTACTACCTACTACCTACTACCTACTACCTACTATCTACTATCTACTATCTACTGTCTACTACTACCTACTACCTACTACCTACTAAGAATTCTGTACTATTCTTTGCAATTTCTTTTCGGCACTACGTACAGCCGCCGCCGCCGCCATCATCCAGGTAAAATGAACACTTTTCCTGCTTTTTTTCGGGTGCTGCTCTTATAAAAAATTACACTGAAAATCAATTTGTTTCGATGGGTATACGGTTTTGTTGTTGTTGTTGTTGTTGTTGTTGTTGTTATTGTTGTTGTTATTTATTTGATGGGGGTTTGGGGTACGTGGGGGGGGGGGGCTGGGGTTTTTGTGGAGGAATAAAGGTCACCAACTACATTATGTCAATACAATTGTCAAATAGGTGTATAGAGAGAGGGGATAGACATTTAGTACGAGAAGCCACCCTATCGAGAAAAAAATTTTAAATTTTCTATTTTCTCTCTCTCTCTCTCTCTCTCTGTCTCGGTATATTTTCTAATCATGTCCGTATGTTGTTCGGACATAATTTATCAAATCCAAATTCAATTCAATTCCATTCAATTTTTTGTTCAAAAATATCTACAAATGGCTACATCTGTCAGTTGTTTGACATCAGGGTGTTGTTCACTTATGCATACAGATACATATAGAGACACAATTAAATCATACATCACTTCATACATATGTTACCAACGCATCAATATTTCTATATTGCTCGACCCTGTCTACTCTCTGCTTAACGCAACTGTACATAATACGGATTGTGTGGTCATTATTGGGTGGTCATTATGGATGGTCATCACAATAAGTGTCCACATACGATGTTATTTATATCAAACACTAATGTTTAAGTGTCCACTTCACCACTCGTGTTATTGTCAATCAATTATTTCCCCAATAATGGGTTAAGCGTTCTCTAGATATGTGTACATTACAAATATGTATGTACGTTCAAATTGCCCCTCCCCCCCCAATTGACACCCCCTTGCCAACACGGATACATTATTGGAAAGTATGGAAAACACTTTCAACAATTTTTCCTATTCAATTTTCAATATGTGGTATAGTTTCAACAAACAATACGAACCATATATGATTATGGAGTTAGGAAAACAAAAAAAAAAAAGAAGTTTTTTTTTCTATTCAATTTTCAAAGTCAACCCCCCCCCCCCCACACGCCACCGTTCCCACATATAAAAAGCTTTTTTTTTTTTTTTCTTTTATCATATTTTCTGTACACCTCGCAAATAGGAAGAGAATAAGAAAATGAAGAGAAAGGAAAAAGAACAAGAATCTCGCATATAATCATTTTAAATAAAAAGGAGTTATAGTGCCGACACAGGCATTTTTTGCTGCCGTTTCCAGTTTATGTTCAATTTTGTTTCAATTCCTCAGAAATATGTACTAAATCTATATACATACATAGTTATATGGATGTACAGTAGAATCTCGAAAAGTCAAACGCGCTCTGAGAACGCGCGAAAAAATCTCGAAACGTCAAATGCTCTGAGAACGCGCGAAAAAATCTCTAAATATCGAACGCTCTGAGAAAAAATCTCGATAAGTCAAATGCTCGGAGAACACGAAAAAAAACTCGAAAAAATCTCAAATAGTCGAACGCTCTGAAAACGCGCGAAAAAATCTCGAAAAGTCTTAACACAATTTTATTTAGATTAAAATTTTGAAAACTCCAACACACAACTCTCGAAAACTCGAACAGTTTGATTTATTTGTTGAATTTATTTGTAGTAATGCCATCTTATATGTATACTCTCGAAAACTCGAACAATTCGAAAACACGAACAGAAGTTGATATTAATCAGTTCGAATTTGCAAGATTCTACTGTATCAACTGTACATACACGTATGTTGAGGAAAAGATGGTATACATAAGTACATATATGTACATATCTACCCTCAAAAAAGGAATGGAATATAAACGCACATATATTCCAGAATGTGTATAAGCAATGCTAATACATACATAGGCATTATATATACCTATATATATATATATATATATATATATATAGTATACTTACTTATGTACCTCGCATCTAACAGTGTTGTTTGTCAATGTCTATTGGAACGAGAGTGCTCTTTGTTAAGTCTTCCATTTTTGTTTATTAGCGTATAATTAATTTCCTCTAATTTGTCGTTTAGTTTGTGGTAAATGAAGGATGAAGGAAGACAAAGAAGAAAGAAGAAGTGTAGGAACATATATTAATGTGAATTTGTAATTTGTAACAAAAAATACAGTCAAATTAACTCGAGAAATCGGGTACTTTTTTCTCTGTTTTTTTTTTTTTTTTTTTTTTTTACCCTAGGGATTTAAATTATAGATTCCTCTTTCCTTCATACATACATTATGAAAGGAAAGCGAGGAATATGTATTTTGTCCGGGGACAAGTGGATTTTCATTCCGGTTACCATTTGTTTTAACATGAAAAAGAGCCGCGCCACGTTCGAGTAGTACGCCCAGAGTGAGCATTTTATTCGACAAAATTAAATCGTTTTTTTTTTTACACCCCCACCCCCCCAGCTTACAAAATTTAGTCGCTATATAATTTAAAAAAAAAAAAAAAAAATTTATAGGGAAGTGCCTTCACAGGGAACAGTTTGTTCACATTGGTTGTTGGTCCTACCAAGAAATATCTAAGCACATCTATGTACAGTAGAACATCGATTATCCGAGTGTTCGTATTAACCGAGGTGAATTTAAAAAAAAAAAAACTAAAGAAAAACACGTAGTTTGTCGATTCTATGACAATTCTCCGGAAAACGACAATTTCCCGAAAACTACAATTCCCCAAAAAGAACATTTTCCCGATAACGACAATCCTGCAATACTAACAAAGCTAAATTAATCTAAAACTACCCCATTACTGTCCTTCTAAAAACAAAAAAAAAAAAAAACCAATCCGTTTGTACATATCTCTATGTGTTCTGTGTATATATGTACTAAATATATCCCTACACCTTTATCCGTATATATATATATATATATATATATATATAGAGAGAGAGAGAGAGAGAGAGAGAAAGAAATAGAGATAGAAATAAACCCGTAAAGTGTAATTATATAGCAAAATATTTCGCTAAAATGTCCAAACCAATAACCAAAATTTAAACCAATACGTCCACATTTCCTACATTTCCTATAATATTCCCATTTAGTATTCCCACTAACTGGGATGGATATTATAGCGTACAATATCCTATCACCTATATATGTTTGTATGTCCTCTAATATGGATGAGCAAATTTTCCGTGATTTGTTGTGAAAAGACGGGTTTGACGATTTTCTGGAAAATTGTTCATCTGAAAAAATCAATATGTTTGGAATTAAAGTGCATAATTGACAGAGAATTCAATGGCTGAATGGAGCCTAGAGTTTTTTTTTTTTTTTTTTGGTATTTTTAATTTATTTAATTGGTTTTTGGAAAAAGAGAGAGATTTTCAAAAAAAAAAAAAAAAAAAACAAAACTTTTGTCAATAGGAGAAAACAAATCAATGTTGAATTAGTTTAATTAATAATGATTCTATTGTATTGATACAAGGAGAGAGGCGTAGGTGGAGGCCGGGGGCAAATATTTCATATTGCATATAAAATAGGTTCATTTTTTCTGTTGCCAATACTACCAGCGAGGCGCGCATACATAATGTACCTACAAGCAGTGGCGGCTCTTAGGTGCAGGGCAAACACTGCCTACAAGTATATTGTGGTGGGAGAAGAACAACAAGGCAATAATTCCATCAAATTTGTATAGCGTCAATAGGATCGTTTTGCGCAAAGAACTCCTCACATCATCATCTCCCCCCCCCCCCCTAACTATTGTCCATACAATATTTTCCAATTGGCCATTTTCCATATTTTGAATTTCCACACAATTGTATACTCCATCCAACTCCCCCCTGTCGTTAATATATCGATATTTGGTATCGGGTAACCCTTAACCTAAATTTTATATCTGGTATATAAACTCTTGACACTTTCAACATCTAACGTCGCACCTGTTATATTACCTTTTTTTTCATCCCTATACATACACATACATAGATACTTCAGCGTATTAGGAGTAGGCATGAATGACGAAGCGACACTGTGTACTATAAAAAAATAAGTCGAAGAAAATTACATCAATAAATTAAAAAGACCACTTTGGCCACTCATTGAATAATTCACCGCTCGCCACTGTTATCTATCTACTACTATAAATGCATTTATGATAACACACATAATCTATATCCTCTTCTCCTTGTACCTGTTGAACTTTCAATTTATTCAAAAAGAAAAAAAAAAAAAGAAAAAAAAAAACAAATTGTGACGACACACTCGTTTCCCAAAAATAAATATTTTTCTATGTGGCGAACAGATTTTTTTATGCAGGAAAAATTACCTCTCCTTAAATCATCATCATCAACACAAATATTGCCCGCAGCGTTTACTTCCATAAATAGAGATACATACTCCATTCCCAATAATCTTTGTAAATTTCCCTTTCCCATTCTCAATAAATCCAAAAAAAAAAAAAAAAAACATAATCGACCATATCATATTACGAGACACTTCATAAGTGTAACCATAAAGAAACTGAATTACCGACAATCTAACTTCCTCCCTATATGATGCATGTACAATTGTACTGTATTTATATAGATGTATGTATGTATATATATATATAGTATATGTGTGTGTGTATGTATATGCTTTGAAAGAGAAGGAAGGACGCCAAGGATATTTGCCTTTTTTTTTTTTTTTATTTAAGAACTACATAAACCAACCACCCAAGCAGCAAATTTAAAAGAAACCTTAAATTGGTTATCGTCTCGCACTAGCTGCTGGATGGAATACAACACGTTTTTCGAAAACGTTTTAAAAACGTTACAATAACGGCACACTTGCAATTGCAAGAATAATTTTTGATTCTATGAATTTAAACAGTCTCGTTGTACAATCCAATCATTTTATTTAAACGTTGACGTTGACGTTGACGTTGACGTTTTAACTGACACCCAAATATGACTTTCTTGTTATGACTTTTAAGTTACAATAATGTTTCTATCGTTAACTGGTTGCCCGGTCAAATATAACCGGTTTTTTAAGCCATAAATACACATATTGTCAGAACTGTCAGTGGAACGTTTAAATAACCTCATTTTAAGCATTACAAAAACAAAAAAACTGCAAAAATACGTTGTAAAAGGGTTTCTCCTACATAAATGGCGACCCGTTTTTATTTTATGCTAAAAACTCGGTTATAATAAGGTTTTTTTACACGCGGTATTTGCAACTTAAGAGTTCTGTCCAAAACTGTCCAAACACTGTTGCAGCAACGTTGACGAGAGAAAGAAATTATATTAACTCTTTTTAACTCTTTTTAACTCTTTTTAACTCTTCTGACTATTTTTTAACTAGAGTTGTACAACAACAAAATCGGGTTTCCATTGTCAATTTTTAACTATCCATTTGCTACATGGGAAGCGCATTTATGTAGTTTGGTGTACCCAAATATCTTGTAGGTTATGTAGAAGTGAACGGGATGGGTGTGAGGGAAGAGAAGAGACCGATGCAGCAAAAAGGACGAATAAACGGCAAAAAAAAAAAAAATCCCTTAGTGGTACTTATCCATCACCCAAAGGAACAATGACTTATAAGAGTTTTGTTTTTTTTTCTTTGCTTCCTCTCCAGAAAGAGAGAGAAAGAGAGAGAAAGAGAGAGAGAGAGAGAGAGTGGTGAGATATTATATCATTTTTATAGTGCCAGTTTTTGTCTTCAGGACACGTATTTCATAGGAATTATTGTTTCGTTGATTGTCGTCGTCAATTGACGTGTGGTTTATTTAAGTACAAATGTGAAAAACACTCTTACATCAGTGATTCCCAATCTTTTTCCAACCATTTAATTTCATGGCCCCCACCCCCATCATACAATCCCATAATGTTTGAATGTGTAAAATTTGTTAAATATTTTTAACAAAATATTTGCAAAACACACACATACAACGAACACACGAATATTTATTTCCTTTTAATTCATTTTAAATTTCCTTTTAATTCATTATTTCCATAATGACTAACATCCCTAACCGTATCCTAATTATGTACGTCATGTATGTCATCATTAAAAATAACGAATACGAATTTTAATTGCCAATTTACAATTGCAATGTCTCTCTCTCTCTCTCTCTCTCAATAATAATATATTTGCCATTATATTTTCTGAAAACAATACAAAAATAAAATCGAGGCGACGTAAAACAAACAATAAATTTATTTCAAAAACAAACGAAATTTGTCATAATGATGAAAATTTTACTCCACCTTAACCTCACACCACACCACCCCCCCACCCCCATGCACCGAATAGACAGACATCCAGAGGCAAATGTAAACTCCTGGTGCTTTATCGTTTTTTGTTTTTTTTTTCTTTTCTTTTCTTTTCTATTCTATTCTGTTCTGTTCTGTTCTGTTCTGTTCTGTTCTGTTCTGTTACAGATGTACTTGCACTTTGAATATAAATGATAATGATGTTGATGTTGATGATGTTGATGATGATGTTGATGATGATGATGATGACAATGACAATAATAATAATAATACTTTACTATGTATATGTAGGTACCTTGGAATCATTTTACCTACCCATTTATATATTAGGTAGATTTATTTCAGGAATAAACCCCAACCCCCCACCCCCACCCCCATAAACCTACCCAGAGATAAAGTGCACTCCTCTATATTACAGTTGAAAACCCATTCCACTATTCAACACCAATACCACCGCCGTTGCTGCCACTGTGCCCTATCCTCCCCCCCCCCTTTTTATACAACAAAAATATGAAATGCACTGCTGACATTCTATATAGGCCCGACAAGTGGTGAGTAAATATGAATATTACGATGAATACAGAAAATGGGTATAGATGTGGGGAAGGGAGGGGGGTGGTTGCGGTGTAGGGGTCTCGATGAGTGTGGAAAGTGAGATTGGTGCGCTTAGTAGGTAGGTAGGTAGATATGTATGTGTACCACATCGTTTAATAATCCTGAAAGGGAAGGATGGTTGGAGGGGGTGGTTGTGGAGTGGCGGTGCCAAAGGCGCATATAAAGTGAAACCGCATTCATTAGATGCATGAACCATGACTCCTCTGGTATACAAATTGAATTTAAATAATTTATGTAAAGATGTCACCACCAACGACCTATCACACACCCCCTGCCCCCTTTTTTTTTTTTGAACCCACCCCTAAATCGGTTTTTTTTTTTTTTTTTTGTACTTGTACTTGTACCAAACTCAATAGCGGTACATAAAGAGGTACATTTTTATGGACGAGATTTGAGAGAGTGGGATTGAAAAGTTGACTTTCTGTGTGAGTACAAAAGGAAAATATCTGCCAGTGCCCGACTTCTTATAATGAAACATATGTGAAGTCAAAGTGAAGAAGTTTGTGTATTTTTCCATTTATACTTGGTTGGAGTTGGTTGAACGGGAGGTTGAATGCGGGTGAACGGGGGTAAAACGGAGGATAAACGGGATGAACGGAAGTGAAATAGAAGACACACGGGGAGAGTATGGTGTTTGTCATCTGTTTAGTATGTTTGTGCTGATTTTTATCTCTCTACCTACATATTTCTTCTACCATATTATAGAGTAGTAGAAAGCCAGTTTTTCTACACATACTATTTTCTATACTATATATGTGTATGTATGTGTGCGGTTTTGTTCTTTCATTAAGATAGAAATCTTGGTACTCTTTTGGTAAATCAGATAAAACTAAATAATGGTCGATAAGGACTGGCAAAAGGAAGTTGTGGACAAGTTTATTATGGGAATTAATTGAAGACTTTGACTTTAGTTACATATTAAGATGGGGATAATATATAAATTCTTTATATGTATGTGTGTATATAGTATGTACGTATATATGGTTTGGATGTGTATATATTTTTTGTTTTTATTGATTTTTGTGGGTTATACATGGGTTATTGTTCTTCCAAATTCTTCCCATTTTCCTAATTAGATATCTATATTGATAGCAGTGGCGGAGCGTGAGTTCACACATAAGGTGTTCACATCCATCCTTTGTACGGTCTAAGTCTTAAGTATATTTTTTTTTTATATACTTACTGGTTAAAACGAGCTACGCCGATTATACTTACATACTTATAAATATATTTGTTTTTTATTTACGACATTGTCCGTGTCTATATATTTTGTCTGTATAAGTAAATTGAATACAAATAATTAAAAACCCTAAGAAATGACATAAAATTGATTACAGAGCCAAAACAATAGGTTGTGGAACTTTTCAGTCTGTGAATTAAATTTTCATTTTTCTATTCTCTATAATTGTCATTTTCATTTTTTCATCATTCCGACTTTTTTTCTAATTTATCAAATTTCGAAATCTTAAAAACAAAAAAAAATCCCATACATCAAGTGAACGACTCTTAGTGCACATTGTACCATATTTTGTCCGATTTGCTCCAAAAACAAGATAAATCGTCAACATTTTATCACAAGCTCTCTTTCTCTCTCTCTCTCTCTCTCTCTCTCTCTCTCTCTCTCTCTCTCTGTCTATAGAAAAAATTTCATTTCCGCATTCATATGTTCCAATTAATCATAGTACGTTCGATTCTTTATATATTGGGGACCGTATTATTAAGATAATCATCTGTTTTTCCATTTAAATTTTATTAATATACAAATCTGATTTATGCCAAAAAAATAATGGCCAATTTTCCTTATTTCCGATTAAAATTACTATTTTTCGATATTGTAGAGTATTTTTTATTTTTAGTTTTTTTTTTTTTTTTGGAATTTTCCACTAACTTGTTATTTAGATTTATCAATAAAATTTCCCAACTAAAAATTTGTGTTTTCTATTTATGTATTTTTATTTATTTAGCATGTAGGTATATAATTATGTATTATTGTACACTGGTAAAAATACCAAATAAAGGGCAACCAAAAATCTAGAAATTCTCAGAATTCATCCTATATTTGTTTGGAACATGTTTCCGCTCTGTTTCTTTCAAATATTGTCTCATTGTTTTTTATTTAAGGCTAATATTAAAAAATAAAATAGAATTACTAAAAATAACAAAGTTTTACATGTAAATTCAACTAAAAGGCATGCTGAATAAATTCAATTATCGTTCATTTCCTTCCACTTAGAATATATACCGTAAATACTTTTGGCCGCTTGTTCTTCATGTTCAGAGGAAGTAGGAGGGGCGTATTTGCGCTGCAATCAATTATTTTCCCATTTGTAGGGTTTTTAATCATTTACTCTGGAAAGATAGTAGGAATATAGAAAAAATGCATATCACAATAGAGAATAGAGAATAAAAAAATGAAGATTTCTTTCATAGACCAAAAAGTTGTACGACCTAGCGTTATGGCGCTGCAATCAATTTTATTGAATTTCCCAGGTTTTTAATCATTTACTCAAAAAATATTTGCTTTATGGAAAAAACTGAATATGACAAAAATGATAGAGAATAAAAAACTGAAGATTTCATTCGTAGACCAAAAAGTTCCATGACCAATCGTTATGGCGCTGCAATTAATTATATACCATTTCTAGGGTTTGTAGGCATTTGCATTTAATTTACTCATACAGACAAAAAATATAGACGGACAAAATCGTACATAATAAGCAAGTACCTACTCTTGCACAGGGTACTCTATATTATAATTGGCGTAGCTAATTATTCCTTCTTTATACTGGGGTTTTTTTTTTTTTTTCATTCTCCAATTATTGAGTGTTTATTCATCCAGGCCCCACTTATAATGTATGCAGAATTTTGTACACTCCACTCCATTGATTCAGTTTTATTTAATTGAATTACAAAAAAAAAAAAATTATTAATTAAAATATTAAATTCCATTTCAAATGAAAAGACCTCATTAATCCATCTCTAATTAACATTCTCTACATAATGAATGCAAATTTAAAATCAAAATAATCCATACACGCCCACTTCATTATTTTATGTACATATAATTATTAATTATCTACTCCTCCCTCTACTTAATATAAAAATAAAATATTTATAAAAAATATATTAAAAAATATTTTTATTTTTTTTTTTAAATTAAAACTCACCGCTTTCCATTGATGGGTAAATATTAAACGAGGGTTCCTGTAGCCATGAAGTCACTGTTACGTAGTCTTTTACAAATGATGGGATATTGCACTTAATGAGTACATTAGAACCAGTGAATCCACTTGGGTTTTGTACTTCAGGGTCATATCGTTGATTTACCACTGTGTGTTTGCGTGTGAAAAAGAGAAAAAAAAAATATTAAAAAAAAAAAAACGCAAACGGTGGGGGGAGGTATGGGGATGAGAAAAAAAAATCCATCATTCAGGAGGAGGAAAATTAATTTTATTTTTGATTTATTTATTTATTTATGTGTGTGGTGAAAATGTAAATGGATTTTGGGCTAAGCTGGTTTTGGTTCAGGTTTTATTTTTTTTTTTTTTTTCTTTTCCGTTCTTAGTCTCATTCGCCATATAATCGTTTGGTGAATACATTTTCTGATGGGGGGATAAAAAGGCACACACAAAAAAAAAAGAGATTCGGAAAGTTTACGTTTTATGTGAGAGATTTATTTTTTTTTTTTTTTTTTTGAGGGAACGGGCGTTTTTTCCTCTCTGTAATGCGGGAATTGTGGGAATGAGAATATTCTTTGACTTTAATACTTTTATTTTTATAGTCGTTTACTGACACAGCAGATTTATAATCGCTAAGGCATTTTACATTAAATTTCAGTTATTAAAACGATTTATATATAAGGCTAAGCGTGTAGTGCTATGTACAATCTATACATAGCTGGATGTTGATGTTAAAAAGGCGAAAAAAAAAAAAAAACAAAACAAATCTAAGCCGAAAACATTGAGCTGGTATTTTAATGGCAATGAAACTTATTTTAGACAAATAAATGGAGAGACGTGCCCCCTCCCCCTCTCTCTTAAGATTTATGTAAGACGGTCATTTTATGCTAAACGAAATGCATCAGATAAATAAGTTGTGTTAGGTGAAATTTTTTTTGCTTTATTTGAAAAGGGCCAATATTCTCCTGTATGTATGGGGGGAGTGGGGGACTAACTGAATTATAAGAGTTGTGGCCATTTAATCTATTTATGTAGATGGATTTGTCATCATCGTCATTATCGCCAATGGCGACTACAATCCGGGTCTGAGTCCAGTTCCTGACTTTCTCTGTCCATTGTCTTCGATGTTCGGCCGCACCAGTTACGCACAATTAAGTTTCCGGCTCACCGCTCCTCTATCTCAGCCTTGGTCTTGGCCCCTCTTTTCTTCCGGTTTCATCCGGTTTTCCCTCCTCTACGATACTAATAGTTTGGATTTGGATTTTCCCTTCACTCTTCTGGGATAATATGGATAATATGTACACTTGAGAGATGAATGTTTGTTTGAATGTTTTAAGGAAAAAAATCACCCCTTCCCCTCTTTCTGCTCCTCCTTTATCTAATAGATAGTGTTTAATGTAGGATTTTTGTAGAAGCAGAAGTACCAGTCTTACAAACCATTTGGGAATTAAGATAAATTTCCAAAAATCCCTATAGATATGACAACAAAATATTGAGTTCTGTATTCTTTCTCTCTCTCTCTCTCTCTCTCTCTTTAATATGTTGAAATTTAGTTTAATTCTATTTGAAATATAAATGTCTCCAATTGATTGGACAATATGTCATCTCTTTCCAAGCATGTAAAAACAGCACTCACAAACCCAATTACATTTGTCACTCTTGAACAAAGAGGGTGGTATTTTAGTTGTATTGTTATACCCCCGAATGCAATGTCGGTGTCTATACCATATTATGTCCCAAAACCGCATCAAAACCCCATATATATTTACCCCCAACATACACATCCGCATCCACATCCACATCCTGATTCCCTTTCCCATAATTGTATGTACATACCATACCGTATGTTGATTATACAGAGAACTATTTAAACCAATATCAAAATATTGAATTTTCATTAAAAATCTTGACCTATTTTTCCGTTCCCTTCGAAAATTTTACCCCCGATAAACATAACTATCCCCACAATGTGTACATACAGTGATGCGCTGTAGTGTCTACTGTAGAGTTTTTGTATTATATGATAATGAATCTAATTTTAATTGTACTTTAACCCCATCAACTCTGACCACCCAACCCCTCCTACCGTTGAGTGGTTCATTTACTCTTTAAATATGGATAGAGAAGTGCGACTGCACTGTACCAATTTGAAGCAATGATATTATTTTTTTTTGGAATATCATTCGTCATCATTTTTATGTTTTAATGAGCATAGATTAGTGTTAGGGTGGTGCTGCTTATTGCTACCACCAGAGACCAATTTTTTTTCCGAGACCATAGCCAATCCTCCACGATTTACTGTAACTCTATGTTCAAACATTTTAATCTCAATTGACATGACAATCTCTGGTTTTTTTTTTGTGTGGAACAACTGCAGCTGAACTTGATGTGTTTCTTTTTCGGGAAAAACCTTACAAATGCTCGCCGTCACCCGTTTTTTAAGCACTGCCATTCTTGGGATAATTATTTGAGACCTTGGTTTTTTTTATGTACAATCCAACCAGCCGATCTGGCCCGGAGATTCACATCAACATGCCAGAGAAAAACATTTTCGTATTTCACCAGACCTAGTCGGTCGGTCGGTCTTGAATCCGGCACCAAAAACTGCTCGTTCAACTGAGCCGCCATTTGGTCGGTCTAATAATGAGCATAAATATGGTGCAATATCGAAAATGAGATGTGTTCGGGAATTTTCGGACAATTTTTTTTTGGACCCATACATATATACCCCACATTACAACAAATAGAGAACAATAGAGAAAATGTCTAAAGATATGTGAAAATTACGAACAAAACAAAATTAATTCCGGCAGCCTTTAATAATTTGTCGCCCCTTCCCCCCAGATTTATCTACCAAAAAAAAAAACCGCAAACCATAAACAAAAAACCAAAAACCACCCCCCTACCCAAAAAAAAAAAAAAAATCACACAAACATTAACCCCAGAGGTTATCTTCAATCAGAAATTACCTGTTCTTTCCCCAATATTCCATTATACCTCCATAGAGATAAGAGGAGTCACCTTCTATCGTACAAAAATGTGCGTATATGAAAGGTAGCTGTGCGTATGTATGTATGTATGTATATGTATGTATATACACCTCGCACCAATATATATCTAGCCTTTGGGGATCAATAAATTGCATTTAAAAATCGTTTGAAAGTTTAATCACACAAATTTCCCAACAAAAAAAAAACACACACACAAAATTGAACACCACCCGAGAGCGATCGTATATCGAAAGGAAAAGCAACCGCCGCCAACAAGAAAAACAACAACAACAAATCGTCCCTTGTAAACAGATTACATAAAATATTTATTAACTCCAAACATACCCCCTTTTTACGAGTAATAGGCGAACTTCCTTTTATCCTCTCTCTCTCTCTCTCTCTCTCTCTCTCTCTCTCTCTCTCTTTATACATTATTCACCTTCTTTCCCTGTGCTAATGGTAACATGGTGTTTTTTTGTTTTTTTGTAGTGGGGGGGGGCGGAGAGATGATGGGCATATTCTATTGCCCCCAAAATACCACCCATCTCTTTTTCTCCTACACTAAAAGTTTATACACACCAAACTGTGTACCTACATACATGTATGAACTGGCAAAAGTACCTCAAAGCCCCCCCCCTCCCCTCATACTCCATACCCCATACAAAAATATAGAGTCGGAAAAGTTAACAAAAAAAAATAAAAAAATCTCAGCTATGCAAATATTCCCGTTGTTGTTGTTATTCTTGTTCTTTTGATGTGAAAAATAGATTTGAATTATAATAAACATCCCCCCCCCTTACTAGGAGGGAGCCAATTTTTTTCCCATTCAATTCCTACATATACCTCTATATGTACAACATAAAATTCTCTCTCTCATTATTTCTCTCTCTCTCTCTCTTTTTATTTCTCTCTCTCTTTCTTTTTATTTCTCTCTCTCTTTCTTTTTCTCTTTGGGTGCAGAGTATTTCATCCCAGGATGCTACCAAACAGATCTATATTGAAAAATGATTAGCATTTAAATTGAAAAATCTTTCTCCTAGATGTGTCTCTATTACTATATTTTACTCTCTCTCTCTCTCTCTCTCTCTCTCTCTCTCCGTCTCTCTCTCTCTCTAATTTTTTTTTACATTGTCTAGGGGAACCGTAGGCACACAATAGAATTTATGCTACGATTCTGTTCTACATTTACTTATGGGAATAAAAAAGATTTCGTTTGAGATAAACATAATTTGCCCCCTTAAAAGAATAAAAAAAAAAATGGAAAATTGATACAGAAAATGCGTGAGAATTTTCATTGAATATATTTATTATGGAAAATTTCCCAAAACAATTTAAATAACGTCATTTCAGGTATATTTGTCGCTAGCTTAGCTCTAGTGGGCCAATTTCATTAGGGGGGACATACGACTTTTTATTATTAAGAGCGAGTAACGTAACGTAATTGCCACTGAAACCGGGCCACTCTAATTATAAAGAATGCTCTAGCTAGACTAGACCACTATAGACTCCCAGATAAATCAGGACGAACAACAACAAATCACGGAAAAGAATGAAAAACAAAATTCTATTCTAATAAATTGTGTGTCACTGCGGCAACACACAGAGACATATCTTAAGAGGGACAGAGAGGCAGATTGACAGAGAGGCGATTAAATTTGGGAATAAAAAAAAGGATTACATAAAAAGATTACGTATTAATAATTATTAAATTGCTCCCTTTAAAATACCATCGAGTATGATTTATTAGTTTACCCAAAAAGACAAAAAAAAAAAAAAAAAAAAAAAAAACGGGTAAAGCCTCCACAATCCCCACAAAAAAAAAAAATAGTTTGTTTCTCAGAATAATATGGGAACTTATGCTTTTATAATGAACCTTCAAACGAAAACTTTTCTCTCTCTCTCTCTCTCTCTCTCTCTCTCTTTCTCTCTCTCTCTATCTCTATATATATTCCGATGGTTATTTGACCAAAGGCCCGGAGAGCAAACAGCATTTTAACGAGCTGGATGTTTTTTAATAGCGGCGAAAAATCGTATTTTTTCGGTGAAATTTTTGTGAAAATAGTGTTGCCATATTAGGTGTAAAATATCCCAAATTTAATCACAGATTTCATAAAAAAAAACCCCATTTTTGAAAAAAAAAAAAAAAACATGAAATGTTAGGATCTTTTGTCAAATAACCATCATCATCGGATTTACATACTTGTGGTTGGTTTGGGTACAGAAAAAGAGGAGAGAAGGGATAGGATTAAGTTTTTATTACATTTTTTTTTTTTGCTTTTTTAGGGGTGAAATAAATTTAAAAAAAAAATTCTCTTACCGGCTTTAACTGTTAAATCTTTTGAGAAAATCGTTCCTACGGAATTTGACGCACAGCATTTATATGTAGCCCAATGAACATCTTGCCGGAAAGATCCAGCCTCAAAGGACGGAAAATATAAGGAGCCATTTGCCAGTATGTGTCGTACCTGGAAGATAATTGAAAAAAATTATTTTATGTATTTTTTCGTTGAATTTTTCTTATGATATAGGGAATATTAAATATAGAGGAGAGGAGGGGGGGTTGGTTGTTCCATTATATATTTATGTATATTGCACAATATTTTATTAATTTTCTCTACAAAGAACTTAAGGATCCTTTTTTTTTTTTTTTTTAGGTAACCTTTTATTTATGATGGCCACGGCTTTGTGTGCTTTTCTTAGGGTATTTACGGGGTAAAAATCTATATAAAGTTCTCAAAAAATTGTAATGGTGGAGAAGAATTCGATGCTAGAGAATTCGATACTAATTGCCACTGATCCCAATTTAATTTTGAGCCCGCATTGAATTAAAAGCTTTGTATACCCATCTACAAATTTTGCGAGGCTGGCGAATTCGATGCTAGGCAATTCAATGCTGGAGAATTCGATGCTGGGGAATTCGATGCAAAAAGTACAAGACTCTCCCCCCCCCCATTCTATACGTTTGCTTCTGTCAATATATATATCTACTTATATGTACATAGAAAATATAAGAAAACAAAAAAATTAGGGATGACAAAACAGGACCGGTGGGGTGACCCAGATCAAGTCAAAGTATACAAAGCTAATAATAAAACATTCCGGACACATTTATTGCTCCTTTACAAAAAAAGAAATCAATTACCGGAATGGTGTAAACGCGCCAGTATCAGCCATCACGTTTAAAGAAAGGAAAGAAGAAAAAGAAAAAAAAAAAAAAATTGGAAACAAAAAATTGTTGTTGGCGTGAGGGAGGGGGGAGGGGTGTTGTAACACAGTCACGACAAATGATATTTTCCAATTTAAATGATGAAGAATTGATTGCGTGACATAGTCATCTATTATAAATATAGCTGGAAGGGAAAAGTTTCCTTTTTCTTTTCTTTTTTCGCTTGTTTTTCTTTCATCCTTTATTCACTTTTGGCTATAGCTATACATACACACACACACACACATACACACATACATACACATACATTTCTATAAAGGCGAGAGATAAATGCAATTTGCTATTAAATCAAATTTTATATGTTGGCATTGTTCGCGCGTCTTCAGTGGTGGTGTTCTATATTTTCTGTCATAGATTGGAGTTTTTTTTTTTTTTTTTTTTTTTTATTCAAAATTGACACACATACATACATACATATATGCACACATAAATTTCATAAAGAGTGAGATTCATGAATATATTTTTATTGTTTTCTTTTAAAATGTAAATTACTAATAAAATAGTAAAGTGAGCAATTTGCACACCACCCCCCCCCCATGTAAGTCGATCTATAAGCAAATTTATTCATTACCTGTATGGATATTGGAATTTTTTTTTTTTTTTTTTTTTTTTTTCTAGCACCACACATAATATTGGGAAGATCAGGGGGGGGAGGGTGGTTGTTGTTATTTAAAAATGTCACCAACTATAATAAAAGGATATTTGTAGATTTTGTGAAAAAGATACGGACTAAGTGTGGCAATTTATCAACCCTCCCCCCTCCCCAAATAACTAACTGTATGGTAGTGTATGGAGTGTACCATTTGAAAAAACCCCACCCCACCCCCCAAATGTTTCATAAAAAGAACAGAATCTTCATCTTCGCTGAGAGAATTCTCCTTCTGCAGGAAGGATTTTGTCCGGGGGCCATTTTGTCCTGGTTAAAGAAAATTATCAAAAGGGGGGGGGGGGGGTGTAAATTGTCCGCTTCAATAAAAAATTATCAGGGGTGATTTTGTCCGACGGGCATATTTTGTCCTGTTTAAAGAAAATTATCAGAAATAGGGGGGAGGGCGGATTTTGTCCTAGACACCTGCTCAAAAAAGGTAATTAAAATCATTATCGTTTTTATGAATTTAGGCGGTTCTGCCAATTGGCCACAGCCCAATTAGTAAACATCAAAATGACACTCGCACTCTGTCTCTCTTTTTTGTTTTTTGGTTTTTTTTTATTGTTTTACATTTGTACCAACAGCAATAATGTACCCCATTATCCATTATACAGTAGAGCTGCCATTATCTGTTATCTGAACTATATAGGATGACCATTCATGTAGGAGGTAGACAGAATTAACGCACGGTAACCCAAAGGTGCAGTGAACTTTGTGCCATATTACACTATTGAGACACCAAAAAAAAAAAAAAAAACGTTAAATTTGCTGCCGTATTCGTACATTTTCAAACTAGATCAACCACCACCACCACCACCACCACCACCAACCCCTACCCCTCCCCTCCTCTCCTGATAAAGCACAGTTTTACTGTTTGTGTGTATTTCTATGTATTAACGAGGAAGCTTTTATATACTACAAAAGAGCCTTTCATTCATATTGGGAAAATTATATCGAAACTAGTTCGGTATCGGGATATTTTCTGAACCTATACAATGTGGTGGGAAAGTGGGCGAAATTGCCGGAAGTAAAGGGTATGGAGTAATGGTGGATGGATGTTGTGGGCCCAGCCATCATGCTATTTCGAGATTACATTTTCCATTAATTTTATCCAGTTGTTTGTTGTGTGTATATATCAAGTTTACATTGAACCATTGGCTAACCCAATCTCTCCTGTCTACTATATATACAATACATACATATACACACAATACATGTATATATATATATATATATATAGATTACAATTACAATCATATAATAAGCTCCATCAGCTCAGTCCATCCGTTTTTTCGTCTGCCACCACCATTGCTCCCTCTGCCACAAAACAAAAAAAAAAAACACCATCGTCCATCCAAACTCCAACACAACAACTCACCAACCCCTCCCCCCTACCACCCTCCCGCCCCCCTCTCTTCTCTGTACTATCCTTTATTCATGATTGATGCACGATAACACAAAAGATATTTCAATGTGTTCTGATGTTGATTAGAGATTTCTGACATTTTTCGGGTTAGATTAAATTGAATAGGAGTGGGGGCGGAATGGGGTGGGGGGGGGTGGGGTGGAGCTGTACATACCCTGTCTATACACACTCATTTATATAGAGAATATGGCTTAAAGTCAATTGCAGAACATTGATTGTCTTCAAAATCCCATATTATGTATAGATGTGTGAGTGTACCAATGTATATCCGGGAGGATCAGGAGTTATATTTGTATAGAATAATGTCAAACATTTGGTAGGATACTAGGAAATTATATTTGTATGAGGTAGGCACACACACACACCCTAAAAGTACATTCCATAAATTCGTAAAGCCAGATAGGTAAAATTGAATTATTTGCCGTGTGTAACAAATTGCATATTGATGGTACAGAGGGGGGGGGGGGAACACTCATTTTATGTTGAACCCGATCACAAAGGATTGAGTCAATTTGTTGTTTAATGATTGAGGTTTTATTATATATGTCGGATTGTCTCGGTCCAATGCTATTATAATGATTAACAAGAGATTATAATTGGAATTTACACAAATTGCAGTGGCATTTTCTATAGGTGTTCAAGGTGTTCGAAAACATCTATCTATGTATGGATATATGTACGTACATATGTGTATGTGATTTTTTTTACTGAATACAAAATCGATATCGTCATAGTAAAAACGGCTAATACATCGGATACGATATCGATTAAATAGTAGAGATTTTTGTGGAAAAATTGATTGATACTGAAAATAGTTTTTTTTTTTTTTTTTTTTGCGCTTCTTCTTCGTTTTTTTCTCATTCTTAAGAAGATTTCTCTCCATTCACATTAAATGGAGAGAAAAAAAAAATGGTCCATTTTCAATGGCAATATAAAATTCACCACATATCATAATCGAAAAATGTTATCAAATTTTGCTATCCAGAGTACATACAGTAGATATATGCACATTTATGTAATACTGTGACACATCCTGATTCCTGCTATTAGTTAAATTTACTATATATAGATCTGGTAATATTGTCCATAAAAATATATATGTATATATATATATATATATATACTTATGTATGTATTTTTATGTGTGTGGGTTGGGTATGTACATAATAAACAAATTGTAGATAAAAATCACCGTTCTGAAGAAAAAAAAACCCTCCGCCTATTCCTTTTTTTTTATATCAAACTTTTTTATTGTTATATATTCAAAGCAGAAACATAAAACGCTGCTGATTGTGCTGGAACAGCCAGCGTTATGTCTCACCAGCTGCTGTTGATGCTTATAAAACATATGTAAGTACATAGATAGTACCAATGTCCTGGGTACATGTTATCTATGCTTCCTGTTTTATGTATACATACTTAAATATACAGTGTGTATACATAATTGAGTACATAAGTATATATATATATATATATATTGCACACTGTATATACATAGATATTTTCTACATTTGTTTGATGGTTACAATGAAAATAATTATGGATACCTACATATGTACTCTACCACGACACAATTGTCCGTCTCCCTTTCATTTTTCCCAATTTTGTCTCCTTTTAACTACAAACATACATATGTAAGTAAAGGTGGCGACGTTGCTTCCACACAAACAATTATATTAGTTTCCTATTGGAGTGCGTTATCCTATAGGAATCGAATGTTATTGAAGGGATTTATATTTATATGATCAACAATTCCCAATTTTTCCTTACCTACTCCTTAGATTTTGAATAAAAATTCCTTAAAAAATTCATATCTCCTAAACTACGGGACCATTGTTCGGGAAACTTTTTTTCCCCAGTTAGCTGCTTGGAATATCTATCGGAAAAAAAATATTTGGGTGACCGTAGGTAGTGGTGGGTGGTATATTTAGATAGAAAATAGGTTTTTTAAAAACATCGTGCAAGTTAAAGTTTTTTTTTTTAAATCATGGGATTGGATTTTAATTTCAAAACTATACGCAAATGAAAGCTAAGGCCTGTACAAATCCAATTATGTATAGATGTTCTGATGTTAGTCTACGTTTAGTATTTTTTATTAATTTTTTCAAACTTTAAGATTATTATTCTGATGCGTAAACCCTTTTCCTTTCAAATGTTTAATAATTTTGTGATTCTGCGCACTTGCAACAAATTCAATACAATTTAACAAAAAAAAACTCCAGGGTAAACCCACCCTTTACAAATAATAATTTAATTTTAATGAAAGATTTTTACGTATTTAACGATACTAGACGAACGATTATCGTACATACTTCGTACATCTGGTTTCAATTATTTATTAGAATTTGTTGTTGTATTTGATGTTAAAAATATTTGAATTTTTTTTTTAAATATAAACCCTGATAAGTATTTACCAACGTTGCCATATTGCAACGCGCAAGTCCATTATCATAGGATAGTAGAGATTATAATGATAAGGATAATGGCAAC
>JANSTT010009468.1:13780-25550 GCA_026745375.1 Platyura marginata | reverse complement strand
GTTCATTACGAAATGTATCAATATTGTTTTGTAAAGAATTTTTTATTTCATCCAATTTATTGTTGAAGTCCATCATCATTTTTGCCAAATCATTAAAAGTTGTTGCATTATTAGTAGTTGTATCAGTTGTTTTATCCATTGTTGGTATAATAGGCAGAGTTTGCGGTATTTACGTCACTTTAATCAATGTTGCAATGCGGAATTTACCAATACACAAACGAATTGATAATAGAAATTATGTCTATATTCAATGTATAACAAATACGGTTTACGGTGTAAATAAATTTAAAAAAAAAAAACTTAAATTGAAGGTAACACTGTTCTTTTGGTCTATTATTAATTAATTGTGATAGTAAACTTAATGAAAACTGATTAATATGAAGAAAAAATATTGGACTTAATGCGTTATTTTAAAAATTATATTTATAATTATCCACAGCTCTATAGATTGATCTAATCACATCTGCGCATCACACAGAACTTAAATTCAACATCATCTCAATTAGTGTGGATTACCTAAAATCCTTCATTTAATCTTTTAAAGACTAGAAGATTTAAAACAATTCTGAATACATACAAGGGGTTCCTACAAGATGATATGTTGTTCAGATATTTATTCAATATATATTTTAATACTTGTGTTATACGTTCCAATTGTATTTTGGAATTTTCGCTAATCAAATACTTTAACAGAAACATTATTTTTACCTCTGTACGAATATTTTTCTCGGTCACTGTATATAAGTGTATAGGCTGTGTTTAAAAATTAATTAATTTAACTGATGTGGGGTGTGATACCACAATAAAAATCACAATTAAATCAATTAAAATCACAGAAAAAAAATTAAATCCGCATTTAATTTCCTATGTGATAGAATAATTTTTTTTAACCCCAGAAATTTCCAAATCGGACACTCCACAGGAAACCGAATAATTAGAATGTTATCCTGCAGAAATAAGTAATTTAAAATAAACTTCCATTTTATCATTTTCATCTCAAATAACTACAGAGTTGGCCAAATCGGTGGCTGCAGAGAATCACACTGAACTAAATGCATATCAATGTTATCTCTCTTCACCCATGTAGTATATAAGTATAAGAAAAAATATGTACATATATATATATATATATGTACATTATATACCTACATATTTATGTATATAAATATCTATATGTAAAACCTTTTATATATTTATATATATATATATATATATATAGGTACATACAATATCGATATACAATAAGTACCCTAAACAGGAGTAATCTCTCAGTGCTTCTTAGATTCTCATTAATTGATTTAGTGCGCGCGCACAAAGTCCAGCTGAAAACATGTGGAACACTTCTTCCCTTACCTACACGTGCTGAATCAAATATGCATATAGACAGGGATAATGGTAGCATATTAGAACAAAGAAGCCCTATATTTTGGTATATATTCTCTGGAATATTTGTGCGTGCGCAATGAGAATATAAATCACTCAATATATATAAAAAGTACACCAAATATCTACGAGCTCTCCTCTGCCCTGGTTTTTAGCCAGCCAACAAAATGATTCATTGAGAGATTCCGGGTAGTTGGTGTTCCGGTTTCGGGTCGTGCAAACGGTAATTGCAGACCTTCGAAAGAAATGTCTGTAAAAGGTTTTAAGTTTGTGCTCTTAAGTTGTAAAATTTCTTAGCTTTATTGTGAGTAATTTGGTGTAGGTAGTGTTCATAGGATAATAAGTAGTTAAATTACGAGATACTGCAAATAACGAAAAAATTATGATTTTGTGAAAAGAAGAAAACGCCTTTAATGGATTTCAGTGTTGCAAAAAATGTATACTTGCAAATTTTCGCATTATTGGACATTGTAAATAGTGATGGCTTGAAACAATGCATGAACAAGTTACTATAAAAAAAAATTTCTTTTTACTATATCTCAAATCATAATATCTTATCTTAACTTTACATCAAGCTTCATTGATTTCAAACATATTTTGCAAAAAAAAAAAAATTCTGCCAGAAATTTTTCATTTATTATTAAAGCTCCAATGGAGAGAGGACCGTTTCTCGTTACAATTTTTTCCACCTGAAATTTTACCACAACTTGATGCTATCTGCGTATGTGGGCCAAATAAAAAAAAATGTTTATTTTTATTTATAATTTTCTTATAATATTGTTTTTAATATTAGCTCGTCTAGGTGTATTTCAATGTCTCCCGCCTACACACAAAACAAAGAAGCTCCTTGCCATTTACAAAAAAAAAAAAAAATCTAATGTCAAAGGATGCTCGTATTTGGGCTTTTTATTCACAGTCACGAGTTTGCTAGTTCGTATAAGGACGAAGTAAATGAATTTAGACTTGAATGTATAATAATGAATTGGCGAAATTTAGAACATTTCCCCCAAGTATTTTAGTGCAAATTGTTGCAAATTCTATATGGAGCTGGGTTAACTTTAATATTTACTGTAACATGAAAATAACAATTTAATATTTTATATTCGCATTTTTTTTAAATTTTTTTTTTATATCTAGTTTAAATATTTTTCTCTTCTATTTGATAATCGCGTTTGATTAAAGCTGTTACCTTACCTTACCTGTTAATTTGCTTAATTATAAAAATCTATAATAATAATTTTTAATTAACATTTAACACTTAATGCAGTACTTTAACTCAATACTTGATTGTAATCATTAACAAATAATTAGTTTTTTTATTATTATTCACTAATTATCTATAAATATAATTTACATATTTTGAACATTTAATCTACAAAACCTATTACTATAACATTTTAATTAACAATTTGATTTCACATTAAAAGAGTGTATTTTGACAGATTTTAAAAAAAAAAAAAAAAAATTCAATAAACTCGCCATTTTATTAAAAGTCCTTGTTCAAGGCATTTTACTGAATCGAAAGCTCTTTATGGATAGACACCATTTTTACTCGTTTATTATTCGATTCTGTATCTGCAGGTATAAACATAACTCATTTATTAATAATATATATTTTTTATGTCAGATTTAATAAATGTTGTTGAGTAGGTAGTATACATATGTAGTTATAATAAAAAGATGTTGCACAAATTATTGCTATAAGAATCTCATCGATAGCAATATTATAAAAATTGTGTCATTTTTTAACACTATGTAGATTTATGTCAAAAATTTTGATTTTGCAATGGGCACTTTAGAAAAATAATTGTAACGTTTTACAATTTAATTTAAAGTATTTTAATGCTGTCTGTAGTAATATTTGAAAAATACTTATGTACTTATTTTTGAAAATAAGTACACTGAGATCCCACAAATTTTTATTTATTTTCTGTTGTAATCGCATTGTTATAATTTAAATTATTAGAACTTAATCAATTTTTGACTACACTATTTAATTATTAATTTTTATGTACAAATAATTTAACTCCCCTGTCCATCTCCATCCCTCTCACTCACCATCCTATATCCCCTTAAGCTAGGTGTAATTATTAATTTTGTATGGAGTGTGCTCTATTTTGTAAAAATTGACATACAAATAATTTAACTCTCCTTCCCCTCCCCATCTCTCCACTCTCATTATTTCCTCTATCCCCATTAAACAAGATGCTATTGCTCTCTAATATATATATGCAGCTCGCGGCACATACTAAACCTACTGTCAACATTTCAAGTTTCTAGCTCAACGCGTTTTTTGAGTTTTTTTGTATAGAGACAAGCTATATTTACTACATTTTTTTTTTTACATTTTTCAAAATTTTCAAAATGTGGAGAAAATCACAAATATTCGCGTTTGATATTTTCAAAAATTTTAAAGTAAAACTTATTTATGTAGCGTGTGAAAAAAATCGATTTAAAAAAAAATAAAGAAAAAATTGTGTACTGAATTGTTGTTTTTTATAATTTTTTTTTATAAACATCAAAATTTTCGATTTTTTCTGTATTATTTATATTCAGTGTCGTAACTAGGCAGGTGGACCAGCGCAGAGCTTAAGACGACATTTTTTTTTTAAATATAATAAAATAATTTTTGATCCGTCCTAGGATGGTGTTGTCTACTCATATATAGTACGTTTTTATTCACATATGTATGTACACTCACAGTCACATGCAACGGTTATTATATTGTCTGATAATAAATTTTTTCATAAAAAAAAACCTCAAAAATTACTATTCGCAAACACATATAAACGATCACATTTTAAAATACATAGCCTCTCATAGGCCGCTTGTAGGGTGACACATGTTTTTACATAGCTCATTTACATGAAAATAGAAAAAAATAAAAAATTGGGGTAACATTTTCTAATAAAACGTATAAGACAAGAGTTAAGAAAATTGAAATAGATAAAGTATAAATGATGGAAATTTAATGTTTTTGACACGCGACATATCTATATTGTCGCAAGTAAATTGCCGTTTATGAGCAATTGAGAACAATCGCTAGCGATTTTTACTTTTTCTTTGACTCATTTTTAGAATCGATGAACGGTTGATGATTTACAAAAATCGTCTGCAGATCTCTCTATTAATAGTACTTTTGCTTCTACACACTAATAAAAAATTGAAGCTCTGTTTTTACTTTTAAATCGTCAAAATTAAAAATGTGAATTTTTGTGATTTTTTGGATATTTTAAATATTTAGTAGTGAATATCGCTCGCTCTCTTGCAAGGCGTTGAGCTAGCGACTTGAAATGTTGATTGTTCGAAGGTTATTTTTTTTTGTGTACGAGCTACTTAATATTGTAAATGAGCAAATTCGCCTCAACCCTTCGATCTTCTCCCTCCTCTCTATTTATTTTATTATTATTTTCTCAAAAAAAGGGTTTCAAAATTAAAACCTTCCATAGGGCGCATGAAAATTTAATTACACCACTTATTTACAGTGTAATTTCAAAAGAAATTTTATTTTTGTAAATTTTAGTTCCTTTTTTTCTATTTATTTGTAATTTCCGACAATTTTTTGGTTTTGGTTCTCCCACAAAACTACAATAGATGGGAAACATTTTTCGGAGTTTTAAAAACCTTGTTGTGAAGAGAGAAAGACAACTTCAAAAATTTAAATAATATAACAATTTTTTTATAAATAACTACCTACACAGCTAAGTTATGTGTCTTTGTCAGAAAATTGTGAATTTTTAAAGCTTTGAAAATATTTTGGGTTTTCATTTTCCAAAAGCATTTTTCTCAAATAAAGGTATCCTACAACACGGTTTCACTCTAACACGAAAAGAAAACTGCGGAAGTTCTCGTATAATACGGTAAACTATAGGACGGTTTCACTCTAACACGAAAAGAAAACTGCAGAAATTCTCGTATAACACGGTAAATTACTATAGGACGGTTTCACTCTAACACGAAAAGAAAACTGCAGAAATTCTCGTATAACACGGTAAATTACTATAGGACGGTTTCACTCTAACATGATACGAAAATTTCGAAAATGTATGTACTTGCTGTTAGACTCCTACAAGACGGTTTCGTACAACATGTAATCATGTTGGCACCTATCGAACCGTGTTATAGGAGGGATACCTTTACTAAATTGACCAGAGTTATATTTTTGTTAAAAATTTTGTTGAGTTATATTTTTGTTGAAAATTTTGAGTAAATTAAGATTTTATTGGATTTTAGTTCTGTACATATATATATGCTATAGCAGTAATAATATAAAAACTAACAATTGAAAATAGGTCAAATGTATAACAAAATCTTAACTGTTGCTATTAAAATCAAAAATTTATAGAAAATGGGTTGGCATTGGAAAGATGATCAAATAATCTGTAGATAAGTCAATGGAAATAAAACCAAATGTGCCAACATCTACTCTAGCTCGTTGTAAATGGTCGCACCATTTCTCCGACATTTGTTATTGATATTTCGTTATTGAGTAGGTGTTGATAGCGTAAGTTGTAAGCCCAACAGAATGGAGACAACCTATCCCGACTATTTAAGCATGAATATTAAAAATGATGGCTTGGTAGTTAAAATTGTAGGAATGAAAAACGTTATAGCTTAAATTATATCGATTGTTTTATGTTATAGTCGGTAATTTACTGTGAATGTATAGTTAAGCGAGGCGAGGAAACTCTTGAACAATTTTAATATTTTTCTTTGTGTTAGATATATTAATAGGCAACTATTTGTTTAGTTTTTCATCCATTTTATTGTTTTTTTTTTAAAGAGGGATCTTTGTATTGTTTCCTTATATGTATAGTATGTCTACCTTATAATTATAATTAATACCAAATATAGGATAAGAACTAAGAAATGAAAGCAAGCGAAATAATAATCACCGTTTCGGTTTAACAATTATCTCTTCTATCTTTCCACCTATATATTCCGGGTGCTTTTGTTTTGTCTTTAATAATAAGACACGGCTGTGCCATTATTTCTATTGATCTATGTCATTAAGGAAGTAAACTGCTAAAGTACTAAACTCAACGAACTCTAAGCACTTGTGCTCTGTCATAGAATGACATCGCAGACATTTAATCGATTATTGTCATGCGAACTCTTTGATCAATTCATTCATCTGTATTTTTGGATCCAGGTGTTTCTTTTTAATTCAACTCAATTTATACAATTTGAATTCGGTTTTAAACTATATAGGTACAGTATACATATATCGTTTATACTTTTATAGTGACCGTCAAGGGACCGGGAATTTTTCGTCACTATAACAAATTTTCAATAAAGCAATTTTTGAAGGTATTAATAAGTAAAAATCGCTCGTATTGCACAAAAAAAGTTCTTATAGAAGTCTAATGAACATTAAAGAATTTTTTTACCACCCTCCAAGATTTTATTATTTTGCTTTGCTTTTCCTCCGAGAATCTCTATCTCTCTCTCTCTCTCTCTCTTTCGTATACTTTCGTTCCATGAGAGAGAAATAGTCACTATAAACGATAGCTGGATCTAATTCTTCCAACAAAATGGTCATTATAACCAATTTGTCACTATAAGCGGCGTCACTGTATCCGATAGTTGATTGTATGGGCATTCATACAAAACCAACCATTTCGAATGAAAATGGTCACTATAACCGGAATGTCACTATATCCGGAGTCACTATAAACGATATTCACTGTATATATCAATGACTTATATACAATACCCGCTAACTCATGTTTATGTACTTTTCAGGAGACAGTAACAACTAAAGTTGTTTCGTATAGCGTATTGAGTTAGCGGATGGTTAAACATTGCAAAAAAACGAAATTTTTTAAACAAACTTTTTGTGATAACTTTACCATAGGTGCAGGGTTAAATAAACATCAATTTTATGCAATAAAAAAAACGGTAGTTAGCTGGTATTGTATATAAGCCATCGATATATATTTGGTATATAGACACATTTCTAAATAGGCATCTTTAATTTGTATCAATATTTTTTAAAAGACTTCTTTCTAAATCAAATTAGATCTAAAGAGTTAGAGTGTTAGATAAATATTTTACACATAAATCTCTTGTCAGAATTTTCTCTTGTATCGAAAGCGATTTTAAAAATAAATATTCCTAAATCGGGAAACCTTGAAACACTTGTTATATTTCTTAATTACTTGTTTAAATGAATTTACCCATTTCAGACGATATTATTAAGAGGATCTAAATTTTGCATATATTAAACTTGGGTGACATCGTGTATAGCAAAAGCAGGGGTTAGATTTGGTAAAATAATTTGGCCCAAACAAAAAAAAAAAATTCTAAAAAGTATTTAAAAATAAAATAAATAAAAATCGATTAGATTAATTATGTAGCCAGAGTTAAGTGAAAATTTTTGTAAAATGTAAGAGAATGGATGAAAATATTATGTGTTATACTGTGGTGGAAGTGGGTTTCTATTTGGAAGGGTTAAAGTTTATTTCAACTAAGACTTGTGTGGGATATAAGTTCGTTTCATCTAATTCTGGTAGAAATATGACATTTTTTGTTGTTGTTTTTTTACTAATGACAGAGATAAATTTTGTAAAAATCACCAAAAATTGATACGTACATTTTAGAAAATTAAATTTACTAGTAAACCAAACAGTTTTTCGATACCCATTCCTAGTAAAAGCATTACATTTTTGGTTAAAATACAGAAGAGTCGAAAAATCGAATTTGTGGTAATTCCAACTAAATATTTTAACAATCTACAATTCAAAATTCTGAAAAAATAGCAATTTTTTACAAATAGAGAAAATAGAGTCGTGTCGACCGTTTCTTTTAATCCTCCTATTAATATAATTAAAGAATATAAGAGGAATAACATGAAGAAGATTCCTTGTGGCTTAAGTTGTTTTGAATAAATAGTGATGCGCGTGCGTTACCACCTTAATTTCTAATAAATTCTGAATGTTCATTGTTCAATGTTGATTCGCAGAAGTAAAAATACAAGCTGACGACAGAGTCACTTTATATGTACCACCCTATATTTGATTTTATTTCTTTATACATTTTTTCAAGTCTGATTTGTGACGAATCTTCTATAACAACTTTTTATATCCTTATGATTTTACCAAACGGTTACCGAGTTTGTAACGCCTCTTAATACTCATCGTAGAAAAAAAATTTCAACATCATAGGCTTTTTTACTCGTAAAATATGCATGTCCGTCCGTCCGTCTGTCCGTGATCAAGATTCCGGCTAAACGAAATATGACAACAATTATAGAGAATGTAAAAATGAAAATTTCATTAATAGAACAAAAAAGTTCCACGACCTACCATTATGGCGCTGCAATCAATTTTATGTCATTTCAATGATTTTTAATCATTTACTCGAAAAATATTTGAAGATTCCATTAATAGACCAAAAAGTTCCATGTCATTTCTAGTGTTTTTAGTCATTTGAATTTAATTTATTCAACAAACAAAATGGACACGGAAAAAGTCGTAGATATTATAATCACCAATGATTCCTATACTGGTTTTTAAATTAAATTTGCTTAAAATTAATAAAAAATTGGCTTTCATATTGAATATTAAAAATTTTATTGTTTTATAAAAAAAAATTATCAAAAAGATTTTAAGTTCCTGTTTCGGGCTTCTGCTGTACTATATCCTAAATGTGCGTTGTTACCGAAATTAATTAAAATGATACAAAAACGCTATTTTTGTATAAAATCGATATAGAAATGTAATTTTCCAACAGTGTAGTTTGTTTACAAAATTCCAACTCTATTATAGTAATTTGAATTTTATTAATATTCTCAATGGAATTTCCAAGGTTTTTTTTTCTCCTAAAATAGTCATAATAATTTCACCGTCCAAATAGGAATTAAGTATAGAATTAAAAAGGAATTAACTAGTTACAAATTGAATTTTTTCGCCCCATTCTACTGGTTTTTTTATGCTACTATACAATGGAATTTTTTTATTGTCCATATGAAAATTTGCCACCACCACCACCACATAATTTGATATGAAATGTATTGAAATATTCAAACAACAAATCAACAATAATTATAATTCATATTTCCAATAAACATTTAATTTAGAATTTATGTTGATGGCTTTTGAGAGGTGACGGTAATATTGGACCTTGTTGTGTTAGAGACAAGTAGTTCGATACCATAATTCTCGGTCATCTATAAATAAACAAGAATTTTGTTATAGTTTATTTTCAACAATTTTCAACTAAACCACTGGCAGTAAAAGAAATTTCGTACATTTTAAAATATTTATTACTTTTGTTGTTGTTAGTAAAACCTCAAAGTTAACTCCAACGGAACACTGAGTGGAGAACGTTGTCTTACTAGAGTAGCAATGCCTAATGCTGCATATCTTGCAAGCAAACGAACTTGAAATTCAAATTGAAACAGCGTAAATCAAAATTAAAGTCATCAAATGAAAATAGTGTTTAATTGCACTTCTTTTAATAGAGAGTTAATTATTGACTTGAGTTGAGACAATATTAAATATATTTTTAATATAATACTCCTAGTAAATAGTACAAAACAAAAAACAATCCATGTAAGCATAATTTAAATACTAAAATTATTAGTACGTAATACATAATTACACTATTAACAATTAACAATTAGCAATTTATACTTAAAATAAACTTAATAGCTGTAAATATTATTATAGTGATGTACTACAATTCCCATATGTGGTCTTGCAAGATATCCAGTACTACTAGAAGAACTGCTTGGGCTAGAATTTTTTGAAGTGTTGATTGTGACACAGTTTACTTGAATGTATTCTAAAACAAAAACAGATTTTTAAGAAACGATTTTTCATTTAACTCTATATATACTGACCATCTGTAGGGTTCTGGCAATTGTAGAGATCAAATAAACACGGACTTTGAAATTCTAGGAATTTAAATGTCTTCTGTACTGGATTTTTGGGTGTACCACAAGCTGGATTATAAGCGGAGGATGTATTTGGCTTAGGACATTGTTTGCACGTATTCGAAACAATTGATGTTACTGGTGTTGTTATTGGTGTTGTTACTGGTGGTATTACTTGTGGTGTTACTGGTAGTGTTGCTGGTGTTGTTACTGGTGGTGTTGCTGGTTTTACTAGTGATGCTACTGGAGTTTTTACTGGTGAAGCTACTGGAAGTTTTACTTGGGACGCTACTGGAGTTTTTACTAGTGCTCCTACTGGAGGTTTTGCTGTTAAAGTTACTGAAAGTTTTACTTGGGACGCTACTGGAGTTTTTACTGGTGCTCCTACTGGAGGTTTTGCTGGTGAAGCTACTGAAGGTTTTACTGGTACTGCTACTGGAGGTTTCGCTGGTGAAGCTACTGGAGGTTTTGCTGGTGAAGCTACTGGAGGTTTTACTGATGATCCTACTGCAGGTTTTTCTTGTTTTGATACTGGTCCTTTAGTTGGCGGTTTTACTGGTGGTATTACTTCTGATTTTACTGGTGATGTTGCTTTTGATGTAACAGATGATTTTTCTTGTGATGCTTTGGCTGAAGTTCCTGGCGATGGTGCTTGTGATGTCATTGATGATATTCCTGGTGATGCTCCAGGTTGGTTGACTATGGATTTCACCAGTGGTGGTTTCACTGGTGGTGCTACTGGAGGTTTTACTGGTAATACTACTAGTGGTTTTACTGGTGATCCTACGAGGGATGCTACTGGAGGTTTTACTGGTGAAGTTACTGGAGGTTTTACTGGTGACACTACTGGAGGTTTTACTAGTACTACTACTGGAAGTTTTATTGGTGCTGCTACTGGAGGTTTTACTGGTGATGCAACTGGTGGTTTGACTGGTGATCCTACGGGGGATACTACTGGATGTTTTACTGGTGATACTACGGGCGGTTTTGCTGGTGAAGCTACTGGAGGTTTTACTGGGGACGCTACTGCAGGTTTTGCTTGTGTTGATACAGGTCCTTTAAGTGGGGGTTTTACTGGTTGTAGTACTGGTGGTATTACTTTTGATTTTACTGTTGATGTTTCTTGTGATGATTCGGATGAAGTTCCTTCCGATGTTGCTTGTGATGTCCCCGATGGTATTCCTGGTGATGTTACTGGTTGGTTGACTATGGGTTTCCCCAGTGGTGGTTTATTTAGTAATTCTACTAGTGGTTTTACTGGTGATGCCACTGGAGGTTTTATTGGCGATGCTACTAGGGGTTTTGCTGGTGAAGCTACTGGAGGTTTTACTGATGAAGGTACTGTAGGTTTTGTTGGTGCTACTACTGGAGGTTTTGTTGGTAAAGCTACTGGAGGTTTTACTGGTACTGCTACTGGACGTTTTATTAGTGCTGCTACTGGAGGTTTTACTGGTGATCCTACGGGGGATACTACTGGAGGTTTTACTGGTGATACTACGGGCGGTTTTG